>JAULBW010007277.1:0-15870 GCA_032358265.1 Vaucheria bursata | reverse complement strand
TCAAACATACTTTTGCTTTATCTAAACAAGGGTTGTAAAGATACAAAAAAGCTGTTTGTAAGCCTAATAGCTAGAGATTGTAAAACTGAATTGTTTGAGTAAATTGACGTATGAACCTATTGGGGATTATACCTTCATGAAAAATTGGCCTATCTTTTTGATTTTTAGTGCATTTGTACTTTGCTGTACAGCTTCTAAAACATCCAAGCGGATTGATGAAACGCTGCTTTGGGGAGATTGGTATGGAGGTTCGGGCACGAAATACTCCGTGAACGGAAACAAAAAAGAATGGATACAGGATTTACCGGCAAGCAACACGCTTTTTGTATATGGCAAGGATCATATTTTCATTCATCAAGCGAGAGGCGACAAATCTTTATATGAGGTAAAAGGAAATAAAATCTATGGTGATATAGATAAACCAGATCAAAAAAGATATTACATCATAGAAACCTTATCTGCGGATTCATTGATTGTTGTTGGTCCTTATAAGGACAATAAAAAATTATACGTACCTACTATTCTATATCGTTTGTCGTATTACAGAAGAAAATAATTACCACCATTCATTCTTTCAAGCAATATTGCTATCTACCTAACCCTCTTAGGAATACACGTATAAGCGAAAAGTAGCAGGTTGTTATCGAGGAATAATTTCCTTAATTTGCGCTGATAAGCTTTGCTACTAAGACTGAGTTGATTGAACACAATACTCCCTTTGTAAAGATTTAATTTTACCCAAAGAATTCTTCAATACCCATTTATGAAAATCACACTCATTGCAGGTGCACGACCTAACTTCATGAAAATTGCACCGATCATTCATGCAATTGAAAAATATAGCAGCAATAAACAAATCAGCTACAGACTTATTCATACCGGACAGCATTACGATGAAAAAATGAGTCAGGTATTTTTTGAAGATCTAAATATTAAAACACCTGAAGTGAATCTTGAAGTAGGCTCCGGCAGTCATGCTGTACAGACCGCTCAGATCATGGTGAAATTTGAACAGGAATTACTTGCTAACCCTACGGATGTTGTATTGGTAGTAGGCGATGTAAATTCAACATTGGCTTGTAGTGTTGTAGCAAAAAAATTAAACACGCAATTGGTGCATGTTGAGGCAGGTATTCGCTCCTTTGATTTGAGTATGCCGGAAGAAATAAACAGAATGGTTACAGACGCCTTAAGCGACCACTTTTTCACTACTTCTGATTATGCCAATACCAATCTTAAAAATGCGGGTATTACAGAAGACCGAATTCATTTCGTTGGAAATGTAATGATTGATACGTTATTAAAGAACAAACATCGTTTTGTAGCCAATTCAAAATGGAACGAGTTGAACTTACAACCTCAATCCTATTGGTTACTGACCTTACATAGACCGTCAAATGTAGACGATGCAGATAAACTTAAAAGCATCCTTACATTGATTGCTGAACATGCAGGTGATCTGCCGATCATCTTTCCTATACATCCCAGAACGTTACAAATTTTCAAACAACTGCCGGAATCTATTGTTACAAAATTCATTCTCTTAGATCCCATGAGATACCTGGAGTTCATGTATTTTGTTCAGCATGCGAAAGCGGTTATAACAGACTCAGGCGGAATACAAGAAGAAACAACGGTACTATCCATACCGTGTATGACGATCCGTGAAAATACTGAACGCCCGGAAACAGTAACGATCGGAAGCAATGAATTGGTTGAAGACCTTGCTGCATTGCCAATGCACATGAAACATGTACTGGACAATACATGGAAAAAAAGCGGTATACCTCCCATGTGGGATGGCAATACTGCCGAACGAATTATTGAAAAATTAATGGAATTATACGCATAGGTGCATAGGTATGAAAGTCGTTTTTATCTTTGGTGGTTTACCGCATTATTATAATTTCATTTTAAATAAATTAAATGATCAGCCTGATCTTGATGTTACCGTTTTCCATCCGGAAATAGGTGGCGGAAGTTTGGGCAAGAGTGTACATCAGGATAAAAAAAATATCCGCTTTAATACGGTTGCTTTAGAGGAATCGAAAGATCTATTCGGTAAAAATTATTTTAAAAATTTAGTTTCTAAACTAAAAGAAGAAAAGCCCGACATCATTGTTATAGGCTGGCCGCACATTTTAAATTTTTATAGCAGCCCATCCATCTATGCCTATGTAAAGGCAAACAACATCAAGGTAATTGAAAAATCAATTCCATTTCAATTACCAACTTTACAAAATGCGTCTACATTTTACAGCAATATTGATAAAATATTAAATGAAAATTTAGAACCTATTGGAAAAAAAAGCAGCTGGTCAACATTAAAATATTGGCTACTAACACAGTTTAGAAAATTTCAATTCAGAGCGGTTGATGCCCATGTGTGTTACGTTGAAGATGCCTATGAAATTTATCAAAGTTATGGCGTAAAAAAAGAGAATATTTTTATTATCTATAATTCTCCGGATACACAAATATTACTCGAAGCAAGTAAGCAGATTGAACATGAAACTCCCATTTTACCTGCTAACCCACATCGTATTGTGCATGTAGGTCGATTAGTAAAATGGAAAAAAGTACATTTATTGATAGATGCTTTACCTGCTATTTTAGAAAAAATTCCAACAACAGAACTTCTAATAATTGGGTCGGGCCCTGAAGAAGAAGCCTTAGCGAAACAAGCCGCTGCCTTAGGCATAAGCAAACATGTTGTATTTGCAGGTGGAGTATACGAACCAGCCGTACTTGGACGCTACTTAAATGCATCAAGCCTTTATGTATTGGCTGGTACAGGCGGGTTATCAATCAACGATGCCATGTGCTTTGGAAAACCTATTGTTTGCTCAGAATGCGATGGCACAGAGAAAAAACTTGTACGCGACAATTATAACGGATTTATCTTTGAAACAAATAACGTCACAGACTTAGCAACTAAAATTCTTGCTGTGTTATCAGACCCGATACGTGTAGAAACAATGGGTAAACATTCACTGGATATCATCAAAAATGAAGTGAATGAAAACGTTGTCATTGAAGGATATCTAAGAGCCTTCAATCATGTTGTAAAGAAGAACTAGTTTCTTATTTTTTTAACAAGCTTCTCTACATTGTAGTTTACTTCAGGAATAATATTCCAGTAAAGTATAAATAGAAAAAATACGATACTCGTAATACTGCTGTATATAAATGAGCTGATCCATATGGAATTCCATAAAGAAATTTTGAATTCCCACAACACGCAAAAAACTGCCAAAAATATAAATAAGACGATGTGCATTTTATTTATAGATGGTATTTGAAAGAAGTGCTTTAACAAAACACTCGATGCAACATTAATAACCAGATAGACTAATAAAAAAGAGGCAGCAGCTCCCTCCGCTCCCCACGCGGGTATAAATACATAATTGCATCCAATACACAGCAGCAAAGAGAACGTGAGAATATATGCACCATAAATATATTTATCACTGATGCTTATAATAAATAAATTCAATCCACCGGCGCAGTCGATCAAATACGCAAAGCCAATCAAATAAAATACTCTGTAGTAGGGATTAAAATCTTGCTTATCTACAATGAATAACAACACATCCATATTGATCACGCCCAGCATAAAAATAAAGATACCTATTGCAAGTTGTGTTAAGGAAGATTTCACATAGAGCTCTTTTACCTTTTCTATATCCTTCATTTGCCAGAACTCAATCACCAATTGATACACAATCCTACCAATACCTCTTGCAGGCACACTGATCATTGTTCCTACAGTAAAATAAATAGAATAGATACCCATTACAGCCAGGCCTTTCATATTGGTCAGCATAACATTATCGACATGGATAATTAAGACATTTGCAGAGCCTGCAAAAATAATGAACAGTCCATATTTAAACATGTCTGTCATTTCAATTTTAGACAAGGTTATTTTTTGGCGCAGACTAAATTTTTTAATACGAAGCACTTCTATTAATAGAACCGCTGTAGACATAATACTTAATAAGACATAATAATGAATGAAGTCCTGGAACGTAATTAGCTTCATAAAAAGTAGTCCCAACAAAACTGTTACACACAAGCGCATAAAAAAGTCACGCATAAATATTGTTACAAGGCCTTTAAAATAAGCCCTCGCCATTACATCTGCCATGTTCATGGTAAGTGTAAGGAGTGCCAATACAATTGTTTGTGATAAGTACAACCAACTGATATCTGCAGGCAAAGAAAGATAGGACTTAATCGCCCCTTGAAAAAAAACAACCAGTAAAGTGAAAAATGTAAATGATGCAATGGATACTAAAAATATCCATAACGTAAATCCTTTATCTTCTGTACCGGCACTTTTAAAGGCCGGATAAAACCGCTGAAAAACAGAATTAATTCCTAAGCCGGATAATTGAGAAAAGATCAGTGAAAGACTTATTAATAAATTAAAGGCACCAATTTGTTCAGCAGATAAAATTCTTGGATACAATATAATCGTATTCAGGAAACCCGTAAGTATCCCTGCATATTGAAAAATTGTATTGTATATACCCTGCCGAACAACAATTCCCATAATTTATTGTTTTATGCCAATTCGACCAGTGTAATCAATTCGGTTTAGTAATATTTGAATGTTATTTCCGGCAATGTATTCGTCCACGGCTTTACGTGATCCTTGCCAGTGTCCGTAATCATCAATGATCAACACACCACCTTTTATTAACTTAGGGAAAAGGACTTCCATCTCCATCTTCGTAGATTGGTACCAGTCTGTATCCAAACGTAGAATAGCTATTTGATCGGGTATCGTATGTAACAGCGTATCTTCAACCTTACCAACTACATAATGTATTTTATCTGCCGGATAATTTATTGTAGCAACATTTTTTTTCACTTCATCTAATCCTGCCACACACCAAACAGAATCGGATTGAGATTTATCACCTTTCTGCAATAAGACATCTGCAGATTCTCCATTAACAGCTTTGTCATTCGCATCGGGCTCCGACATGCCTTCAAAGGTATCGTATAAATATACTTCTCTGGAAATATCGTTTAAATTTTTCAACGTACTAAGAGCAGCCATCATGCTACCCCCTTTCCATACACCACATTCAACAATGGCTCCAGGAAGATTATTTTGACTCACATATTTTACCGATTCATGAAATGCGAACAAACGTTCTGCAGAAGTCATGGTATACGGCTTTACTGTTGAAATAATTTGTTTCAACTCTGAACTAAAATCAACAGGTATTGTAGCTTTCTTTTTTCTCCAGAATAAAATTTTATCGATAAGAATTCCCATGTAAATTATTTTTTAAAACTTTTTTTAATTTTTATATATGCATTCAATATATTCAGCGGAATTAAATCTACCATGTCTATTTTGATGGCAGAGCTTTTACGTTGCTTTGTCTCAGAGCCACTTTTAGCTAAGGTCTGATATTCTTTAAACATGCGTTTGGACGAAAATGCTGTATCCGCTTTTTTTCTGGCATTGTTACTCAATTCCTGCCAATCCAACGTCCCATTATAAATGGATGCAATTGCATTTGCAAAACTATCGCTTTCTCCAATCTTACAAGCTATTCCTTCCACATTATTTTCAAAACAAATAGCTGTAATGTTAGAAATATCGGACATTACCGGTACACAGCCTCTGGTCATGGCCTCTAACACATTTAATGGCAAGCCTTCAAAATATGAGGGAACCAATAACAGATGTGCTTGCAGTAATCGATCTTTAATCTCATCATGACCAACATACCCCAGCAGTGTTATTTCATCTACAACATCTAACTTTTCAATCTGTTGTTTTAGTTTTTCGGAATCACTTCCTTCACCTGCTAATTCAATATGAAAACGGATGTTCTTTTGTTTTAATAAAGAGGCGATTTGAGGTATCAAAAACACACCTTTTTGTTCGTCAATCAGTCTTCCTACAAAAATAATTTTCAATAAGCTATACGGGCTGTATTGCGCTCTTGATAAAAACCGTTCTTCTGTTTCTAATTCAATTGCATTTATTACCTGCTTTAGCTTAGATCTATCTTTTATAATTTTACTTGCTCGATCGTATACTGCAGGACTCACGGCCACAATTGAATCAATCATTTCCTCACTCACACAAGCATTTTTACACAATACTGAATGATCGTTATGAATGACAGATAGAGCAACAGGCTTTTTAGGAATCAATGAAAGCGCTGCCAACGCCTGTCTAGAATTATTTACAAGAATCAAATCATACTCCTTCTTCTCAAAGACAGCTGCTATTTTGTAGGTATATAAAATAGCTGGAAACACCCATGAAGACAAGCCTTCAATATAATTATACGTAACATTTGGAATTTTCATTTTATCAAACCAAATGCCTTTGCTTTCAGTAGTAATAATAGTAACCATATCCCCTTGCGCAGCATATTCTTTTGCAAGCGTTAAGATAAATGTCGATACTCCGCCATAACTTAAACTATATGTTACTATTGCTACGTTCATTTAGCTTATTTCCTTCTTGCTACTACAACATATAAGGACGCATCAATATCCCTCTTTTCTGCAGAAGAAATTTTATCAAAAAATAAAATAAGAGACTGAAAAACCAATGCGAAGCCACCAATGATATATTTATTTTTAAAACCGGAAATAATTCCATCTTGAAATAATTGCAAGCCCGATGCAGACACACTCATTACACCTTTAAATTCAACAATCTCAAAACCTGCTTTTTCAATTGTTCGCTTCAAACCTTTACTAGTCCAGCGCCAGTAATCACCAGGAGTAGGATGATATACCCAATACCCATGAGTACTTAAAATAATATGTCCATCCTTTTTAAGAAGACGATGACATTCCTGCAAATACTGTTCAACTTCATCCACATGTTCTAATACCTGTGAAGATAAAATCATATCAGCATATTCGCTGGGCAGTGTAGTCTTGCTATCAAAGTCAAAATGAACATCTGCTGCAGGGTTTAACGATAAATCTGCACCAACATACTTACCAATAATTGGTTCAACAATTTCCTTATAGGGCATATCGCCACAACCAAAATCCACTAAAACAGTTTCTTTTCCTTTTGTATTATATCTATTAACGGCACTCAATAATGCTTCTTTCAATCGTGTTAAATGAACATACGACGGATATAAAATCGAAGGATATAATCTCTTGTTTTTAGGTTTTGACATAATGCTAAATCTATTAATCTATAAAAATAGGGATAATTCATTAATCTTACTTGATTTAATTGGCCAACGGAACCAAAAATAATTTAGAAATATCTTGATATAAGAGTAGATTTGCTCTAATATCCTTAAAACATATTATGTTACTTTGGTTAAAAATAATTTTAAAAGAGTTTTCTCTTTTTTTTAGAGACCCCAATTATCGAATATTTGCGATACTTGCTACCCGATATGGTGGCAAAAAACGGAATGTCCCCGGGTATATGTCTATTGCTGGAAAAAGATTCCATACTCCTGATAACCTTTCCGTTATATGGCAATACTATGAAATATTTTTCAAGAGATACTACCGTTTTTCTCCCCTAAATGCTGCTTCACCACGCATAATCGATATTGGATCGAACATCGGATTGAGTCTTACATTTTTCACTCAGAAATATCCCAATGCACGCATTACAGCATATGAAGCAGACCCTACAATATTTTCTTATCTGAAAGAAAATTCAAGCCATTTCCATAAAGCTGAATTGATTAACAAGGCTGTCTGGATTCATAATAATGGAATTGAGCTACACTCAAATGGAGCTGATAGTGCGTCCATACTTGTTGGCAAAGGAAATACCATACAAGTGCCAAGTATTTCATTTAGTGAGATCCTTGAAAAGGAAACTGAAATTGACATGTTAAAAATGGATATCGAAGGTGCCGAAAATAACGTATTTACGGATCGTACATTGCCATTATATAAAATCAAAAATATATTTTTAGAATATCATTCATATAAAGGCGAAGAGCAACACCTGCATTCGATATTGAACTGCCTAGCTGAAAATAATTTCAGATATTATTTTATGGATGGTGTGAGCAAACCAAATACAGATACAGGAAATCTGGATCTGCAATGTAATATTATTGCAACAAGAAATAATTAATGAAGGTCTTAATCGTAGGAACGTTTTATAAGAGTGGCGGTGCTGCCATAGCTGCACACAGACTTGTATCTGCGCTATCTTCCGATTGTGATGTAAGTTACTTAACTCAAAAATCTTCTACGGATTCATTACCGAAAACCTACGCGTACGATTCTGAACCCTTTGGTAAAATACGCCACATGTTTCGATTTATCATCGAACGTCTGTATTTTCTGCCTAAAGAAAAAAACAAACAGATTAGATATAATTTTTCACCAGCAAATACGGGAGTAGATATTACGAAAAATCCTTTATTCAAATCAGCGGACGTTGTTCATTTACATTGGATCAATCAAGGTTTTATTTCTATTACTGATTTAGAAAAGATCATTCAAAGCAATAAGCCTATTGTTGTTACACTACATGATATGTGGTATTTTACCGGAGGTTGCCATTATAGCGGAACCTGTGAACGATACAAACACGAATGTGGCAATTGCCCTTTTTTAAACGCTCCCAAAGAGCATGATCTATCCTATCAGTTGTTGCAAAAAAAGATTTCTATACTTTCTCAAGCAAAGAATGTTCGTTGGGTAACATGTAGTAACTGGTTGCAAAAAGAAGCATTAAGCAGTACCCTATTAAAGCATGCAACTGTTGAATCGATACCAAATCCATTACCCGAATATTATACAACTGAATTAACAGATACCAGTGCCTTGCGCACGCTCTTCAATTTACCGCAAGCTACTCCGCTGATCTTGATTGGTGCTATGCAATTGCAGGACGAACGTAAAGGCTTTGCTTATTTTAAAAAAGCATTGGATCAGTTAAAAAAAGAATCATTTAACATTCAACCCGAGATCGTAATTTTTGGTGGATTAAAGAAAAAGCAATTAGAAGTTTTTGATGACTTTCCATTTACGGTTCATTACAAAGGGCAAATGAATCCTTCTACTGAATTACCTAAGCTCTATGCTGCTTGTGATGTATTTGTATTGCCTTCCTTAGAAGACAACTTACCAAATACTGTAGCAGAAGCAATGTCGCAGGCAACACCTGTTGTAGCTTTTAATATTGGTGGTTTATCTCAAATGATCGACTCCGGAGTGAATGGTTATTTAGCGAACGAAAAAGACAGCACTGATTTAGCAAAAGGAATCTCTACTATTTTAACTGGTGATCTTCTTTCATATAAAAAAGAAGCCCGACGCAAAGCAATCGGGCTCTATGATGCAAAGAAAGTAAGCAATCAATATATTTCTGTTTACACAGATCTATTAAACAGCCTCCGCTGATATTTTTTTATAGCCTAACCAAGCTAATAAACCAAAAAGAAGTACGGAAGCGATCGAAAAGACAAGTGAAATCGTTTCAGTCAGTTTATACATGGAAGGTTCGAACTTGTATGTGATCGTATGATTTCCGGCAGGAACTTTCATACCTCTTAAGATATAATCTGTACGAACATGTTCTACCGGTTTGCCATCGATATATGCATTCCAACCCTTACCACTGTTGTAATAGATCTCAGAAAATACTGCAAATTGCTCAGTATTTGTTGAAGACTGATATGTTAATTCAGTAGGTGAATACTTCGTTAATTTTATAGACGCTGTACTATCGGCTACCAATTTAAGTCCATTCAATTTTGCAGCATATGCTTTCTCAACAATTGCCACTGAATCGGGATTAAACGTATCCAATGCCTTCATCTCTGCATCAGCACCAGTTACTTCTTGTATAGCAGATACGAACCAGGCATTTCCTAAGGCATTTGGATTTTGTTGCGCCATAGGCTCTCCTGTCTGAGGATTCTGAACAATAAAATACTTTGCATTCAGCATATCCAATACATGCATATTATTTTTAGAGATCTGACGATCAATTAGATCTTGGTATCTTCTAAGTTTCGCTGCTGAGTATCCACCAATAGATTTATGGTAATAAGATGTTGAGGCATCGTTAAATGTACTAACAGCAACATTCATTACACGATAATTCGGGTCTGTATCTGCCAAGATCATATCATCTGCAGCAGTGCGTTGTATCACAGCATTTAAATTCTTCTTACGTTTAAAATCATTATCATTCAGAAAACGTTTTGAAACAGACCATTCATCCGAAATCACCAATACGATCAAGCCAATCAAAATATATTCTTTTTTAACCTCTGTAAGCATATACACATATAGACAAGCTCCTGCTAACAAAACAAACAGAAGGGATCTGAATGTATCTGCACGAAATAGATCCGCACGATCAACAAGTAAGGCTTCATAGATCTCATTTCCGAATTCTGGATCCTTTGCATTGCTTGCCCACATTTCGATATAGGACGTTTTAAATTTTTCAGCTTCTGTTGGATCAGACAATTCAAATGTCATCATACTTGAACCAAATAACCAAAACACAAGCAACAAGCCACCTACCCCGGATACACTCCAGATAATGTATTTTTTAAAAACAGCTTTATCTAATTTTAATCCTTCATGAATTCCCCATACGGCAATCCACACTAAAAAGAGTGCAACCAATGCATGAATCATGGTAACTGCTCTGAATTTATTATACAAAGGAAAATGATCGAACAACAGATAGTTTAGTGATTCGAAATTTTTACCCCAAGCTAACATTGTAAAAAATACAGCCACTCCAAATAACCACCATTTCATTGGGCTTTGAATAGTGAACATACCCAATACAACCAATAAACAAATGATCGCGCCCATATACGCCGGACCACTTGTGCCAGGCTGATCACCCCAATACAATGGCCATTGTTCTGCTAAAGCAAAATTTTTCGCATTCTCTTTTCCGAAACGCTTATCAATCGTTTTATAGATTTCTGAATCCGCTGTTAATGCACCGCCTGATTTACCACCATAGTAATTTGGAATAAGATATGTAAATGTTTCACCTATGCCATAGCTCCAATTAAATGCGTAATCTCTATCCAAACCAGTAGTTGATACGGATTCTTTATCTTCAGCAGTTAATTCACTCGGACCTCTGATTGTATCTTTTGAATATTCATACATCGTTGCAAAACGAGTAAGCATAGAAGCAAATACAACAACAGAAATAACAAGTAGTATCGCACTTGATTTTAAAAAGTCAACTAATTTATTTTCTCTGATATGTCTGACAAATTCAATGAGTGCATACACAACCAATGCAATTGCAAAATAATATGTAATCTGAATGTGGTTCGAATACAATTCCAAGATCATAAAGATCAAATACAACAATGCCCCTTTAATGATCTGACCTCGGTATATGAGTATAACACCTGCGACAATAGGTACTCCATAACCTACTGCAAGAACTTTAGAAGCGTGCCCTGCCTCCAAGCTAATTAAGCTATAAGACGTAAAACCAAATGCAATTGCACCAAGCAGTGATTGAAGAGGTGTATTGCCAAGTGACGCCATTGCTATATAAAAGCAAGCCAATAAGATAAAAATATAATTGGCAGGATCGGGTAAGATATAAGATATAGTAGATGCTACGCTACTTGTCCAAGAGTTGGGATAATATCCTCTGATCGTATACGATGGCATACCACCAAACATACTGTTTGTCCATAAAGGAAAATCACCCGTTTTTTTATAATGCTGATCAATTTCATTTTGAGCACCAGTTGACATAACTAAGTCATGTTGCACCAATCTCTTTTTTTCAAAAATCGGTTTACAATAAATAACTGAAAGTATACCGAGCAGTACAATGAATACTGCGTGAAATAAAAATGTTTTACTGGAAAATAGTTGTTTCATGATTAAACGTATATGAATATTAAATTTGTTCTATTAAATGTGCTATTTGTTGTTTGGATAGAAAAACAGGATTGTTATCTGAGCGTAAATAAAATGCCTGCTCCATTTTACGTGCGCCGAATGCCGTTGTCCAATATGCCTCAATTTCTACATCGTGTTTATTAGGAAGTAAGATAAAATACTCATCCGATTCCCACGTATAACGTGCATCATCTTCGGTAATCATATCTTCATGCAGTTTCTCTCCCGTACGAATTCCGATATATGTTTTGTCACAACCTGCACAAACAACATCTGCCAGATCTTCAATTCTGAAAGAAGGACTTTTCGGCACCATTACTTCTCCTCCCAAGCAATGTTCAGAAGCAAATAACAATACATTAACAGCTTCACTAAAGGTAATACAAAAACGCGTCATCTCTGGGTGCGTTATTGTTAATGATTTATTATTCTTTTGTTCTAAAAATAACGGAAGTACTGAGCCTCTTGAACCAAGAATATTTCCAAAACGAACAATTGAAAACTTCGTCTTACCATATTTGTTTGCATCTACAAACAGCTTGTCTGAAATTAATTTAGAAGCACCGTAAACACTTTCTGGAGAAGCAGCTTTGTCGGTTGATAAAGCAATCACTTTTGACACGCCCTGTTCCAGACATGCATCAATAAGATTCATTGCACCAATTACATTGGTCTTTATACATTCTCTGGGATTACTTTCGGCAGCAGGAACATGTTTAAGTGCGGCAGTATGAAAAACCACATCAACTTCAATCAGCGCTTTAGACAATGTTTCTAAATCTCTTATATCCCCTAAAATAAAATCAAGTTTCCCATCTTCTACTTCTTTCTGATATTTTGCCAACATCTCAGATTGTTTCAATTCATCTCTTGAAAATACAATGATTTTTTTCTGGCCAATCTGTTCTGTTAGTAATAGTCTTTCAATTAATCTTGAACCCAACGAACCTGTTCCACCTGTAATCAGGACGGTTTTATTTTTTAATGATTGCATTTGAAAATCAATATAACAATTTCAGTTTGGTTAAGACTTAATATTTTTTGTTAAAAAAAATATATTTCCAAATATACCGAATCACAATATAAATATGAGCAAAAGTTGTATAGATTAAACCATAATGTGCCACGTAAATTCTCCAGCGTTCCTTCCAACCTGTTTTTTGATTTTGAGCGGAAAGGCCACCAACCAGGTAATTAGATAGTATCGATTCACAATTATGAATGGTTGAAGCATTTTCTAGACATGAGATCACCCAATCAATATCTGCACTAAAGCGGTATTTTAGGTTGTATGCTGGAGCCAATTGTCTCTGAGGAATAAAGGATTGATGACATACAACCATTCCTTTAATCATTGAAAACCGAGTCATTTTTTTAGGCAATACGCGAGTAGTTTTTTCGGAACGAATACCGAGTTGGGCATTCATCTCATCCACCAACATCGTTTCACCATACAATACATCCTGTCCCGCAGCTTGGTCAATCAGCCCTTGTACTGTGTTTGATGAAAAAATACTGTCGCCCGAATTCATAAACCAAACAAATTTTCCGTTGGCCAATTTTAATCCCTTATTCATGGCGTCATAGAGACCAGCATCTTTTTCAGAGACAAAACGCATGTTTAGCCCAGATAAATCTGCAAGCCATTCCTTTGTACCATCGCTTGATCCACCGTCAATTACGAGCCATTCAAAATCAGTAGAGGTCTGACTTTGAATAGATTGATACGTATGTTTGAGACCGGAAAGATTATTATAAACAACAGTGATGATGGACAAAAAGGGAACAGCTGAATTCATACGGTTGCTTGTACTTTGAGGATGTTAGGGACGAATTTAAAAGAAAAATAAGTAAACCTTCTACATATTTAAGGTTAAAATGAATAAAAGAGCATACAATTCATTTCTATTGTATTATTTTTTTAGTAAAATTGGAAGTTGAAATTATAATTGGCTTAAATGAGTCCAATGCTTTACTTTCCTCATACAATTTCAAACACGTCTAGACAACTTACTTATAATGAAAAAAATAGCGGTTTACACATCTGGTGGCGATGCGCCAGGAATGAATGCATGTATTCGTGCGGCAGTACGTGCAGGTCATTATCATGATTTAGAGGTATTTGGTATTGTTAGAGGATATGATGGGATGATTAACGGAAATTTTATCGAACTCGATAATCGCGCTGTTAGTAACATTATTCAAAAAGGTGGGACAATTCTGAAATCTGCTAGAAGCGAAGAATTCAGAACTCCTGAAGGCAGAGCAAAAGCATTTGAACAAATTAAAAAATTTGGCATTGACGGTTTGGTTGCTATTGGAGGTAACGGAACATTTACGGGTGCTGAATTATTTTATAACGAATATCAGATTCCATGTGTAGGTGCACCAGGAACAATCGATAACGATTTGTTTGGTTCGGATTTTACGATTGGATATGACACAGCTGTAAACACCTGTTTAGCGGCTATCGATAAGATCAGAGACACAGCAGATGCACATGAACGTGTGTTCTGTATTGAAGTAATGGGACGTGATACAGGATATATTGCTGTTCGCTCTGCCATTTCTGGCGGTGCTGAAATGGCAATTATACCAGAGTTTCCTTACGACAAAAATGTTGTCATCAATCGTTTGAAACATGGCACAAGTGATGCTAAAGCTTCTCATATCATCATTGTTGCAGAAGGTCATCAGGAAGGTCGTGCAACTATGATTGCAAGAGATATTAAAGAAGCTCTACCTCAACTGGACTGTAGAGTCACTACATTAGGGCACGTTCAACGTGGAGGTGGACCATCTGCGGCTGACCGCGTATTAGCTAGCCGCTTGGGTTTGGCTGCTGTTGAAGGCTTACTTGAAGGAAGAGCAAATGTAATGGCAGGCATCATCGATCACAACGTAGTTTATACTCCATTTATTGATACCATCACAAAACGCAAACCAATCAATCAAGATTTACTGACATTGGCAGAAAAATTGAATGGCAGAAAATATAAAGAGTAGTTTCTAGGTACTAGGTTCTAGTTGCTAGTTGCTAGACAAAAGTATAGAGTACTTAGTACTAAGTACAAAAAAAAGGAAAGAGGGTTCTCTTTCCTTTTTTTATTGGTATGATTTCTTTGCAATCTCTTGGGACGATACCCCAAGCTATAATATTAAAGGCTTTCAGCCTTATTGTTTCTTTGGAATGGCGACCGATGCCATCGCTACTCTTATGGATAATATGAATAAATGTATAGCCCATAGCTTCAGCTATGGGGGTAAGACAATGCATTAGAATCCCATGGTTGAAACCATGGGCTATGCAAAACCCTAACAAACGGCATTGCATAACCCATCGTTTTATTTTACAGCATCAACGTTCTATTTCAACCGATCTTCAATAAATGCCACAATCTCGCCTACTTCGCGAGGATGAAACCAAGTAATCGCTTCGTCCTTTGTAAACCAAGTCAGCTGGCGCTTTGCATACCTCCTACTATTGCGTTTCAATAAACGGATCATTTCCTCTCTATCATACAAACCATCTATATAACCATAGATCTCACTATAACCAACGGTTTGCAATGCATTTACATTTCTATAAGCAATGAATTTCTTTGCTTCTTCTTCCAAACCAGCAGCCAACATCAGATCCATGCGCTTGTCAATACGCGCATAGAGTTCTTCGCGATCCATTGTTAAGCCAATCTTAATTACGTTAAACGGGCGTTGTTTCTTCTCTCCCGTTTTATATTCAGATAAAGGTGCACCTGTTTGCCGATATACTTCAATTGCTCTAAAAACACGTAAAGGATTTTGTAAATCTATTTGATTGTATGTTACAGCGTCAATGCCTTTCAGTTCCTCTTGCATAGCTTCCAAGCCGCGCTCTTCAAACTCCTTGTTTAATGCTGTGCGTAATTCTAAATCTGTTTCAGGCAATTCATCCATGCCTTCTAGTAAAGCCTTTACATATAAGCCTGTTCCTCCACATAA
>JAULBW010007266.1:0-15874 GCA_032358265.1 Vaucheria bursata | reverse complement strand
AGAACGGATTCCGGTACCGGTTTTCGGCAAAGAGGAAGAGAGCATCGCTGCCTTAAAAACGCTTGCAGCTACCGGTGAATATGCCGCATTCATTTTCGAGCCTTTGGTGCAAGGCGCAGCAGGAATGGTGATGTATGATGCAGCACCGCTTGATGAACTAATAGCAATTTGCCGGGATAATAACATTTTCACTGTTGCTGATGAGGTTATGACAGGCTTTGGAAAGACAGGAAAAAACTTCGCATGCAACTACCTCACGCAGCAACCCGATATGATATGCTTGTCTAAAGCGCTGACAGCAGGCACTATACCTATGGCAATCACAACATTTACTCAGGAATTATTTGATGGTTTTTATGATGATGATGTGAACAAAGCCCTGTTTCATGGGCATACTTTTACCGGAAACCCAACCGGCTGTGCTGCGGCACTGGCAGGACTTGATTTGTTGGAATCAGTTGAAATTTCAGGGTATGACACAAAAAATGTTAATATATCTGAATCACTAGTATTAACATCAGTGGGATCAATAATTTCATACGTTGTGGATAAACTCGAAAAAGATTCATTGTTGAATGTAATAATGATACTTAAGCTAAACTGTGATCCATTTCGTTCAGAGTTTGAATTATTTTTAATTTTTGTATCACTGTTTAACATACTGCTTGCGAAATAATCTCTTGGGAAGTTAAATTGAAATCGATTTATTAGATCGTTTGGCTGAACCATTTTGATGCCAATATCTTTCATTGCATCAATTAATTCTAAACGAGAGAATGGATAATCCATGTCATCAATGTAACTAGTGAAGAATAATTTCATGAACAATGAAAAATGTGTGTTGATCAACTCATCAAATAAATGTGTTTGTGCCAATGCATGAGTTAAATCGAGTAATAACAACCATTCCATAAATACTAATTTAATACAAAAGAGAGCATTATTTTCATTCTCGTTACATTCTATTGCATCTTCATTTTCATTTTCATTACAACTATCAATATTTAATATCGAACAAAATGAATTATGGACTGATAATAAATTATTGATAACAGAAGAATTAACACCATGAACATCATTGAATACTAAGTCAATGCGGGTATCTAATTGTTTTACAGCCCATGTCATACAATTAATGTAATATCCAGAACCTAACTGTGATATATAAACATTATTAGAATAACAATAATGAGCATAATTGATTAATATTTGTATCAATAACAATTCTGTATCAGCTGCCAACCAACATTCAAAGGTTCTTTCAGATAACGATAAGCGGTTATTGGCTGCAACAGAATAAGGAAATAATGGTAAAATCATATTTTTGTGATATAATACGGTATTTTCAGCGATAAAAGAGCCTTTTGGACCATAGCAACAATCTAATACTATTGCAATATCTGAATGCTTATCAAACTCAAAATGGCTCATATTGCTACAACTTTGAATACTATAGTTATAGTTAGTACCATTATTACCATTGTTGTAATTGTTATCATCAGTCTGATTGCTATTATTATTGTTATTGTTATTGTTGTTATTGCTGCTATTGTTATTGTTATTATTGAGGTTGCTGTTGTTGTTATTGCGTCTATTGTTACCATCTCGTTTTTGAGCTTTGTTAGGCTTGTCAGATGGATTTCCATTTGTGCGCTTGCCATTAACAACATAGGGTTGCACAACAGCAGAGGGTTGCAAAATAATTTGCAATGGTAATGCAATCGGTTTTAAAGTATCATCGATAATATCTTTCTGCAAATCGTTATTGATACAGCTATGATCAATTGGAGCAAATTCGATTACTAGCTGTGCTGTTTGCAGTAACTTCCTATTAATAGCACTGTAATTGTGTAAATTGTTATTATTGTTATTCATTTTGTTACTATTCTCATTAAACAGTAAATCAGGATGTGTTTGAGCTATTGCGTAAAAACACCAAAAATCTAAATCTAGTTTCAAACTTATATTACTATCAGCGTGTGGATCTAAAACATCTGCAATTTTGGAGTATGGTAATACAGTTTGTACAGCAGGATAATATGGAAAGTGAACAGGACACTTGGCATTACTGCTTATAAGTTCTGCTAAAATTTTGTTCCTGCCAACTTGTATCGATTGCAATGGTGCAAACCATCGAACCATAGGTGCATCAACAAATTGGTTTTGGTTTGTTTGAACAGGAAATCGCGTTACTCGAATAATAATACCGACATGTTTTATTTCTTTGTGTGGATCAATATGCAATCTAATCTTTGCATCACCTCCTATTAAATCATTATAGCCAACATGATAAACTGACTTACCCAAACCTACACAAATTTGTTCCTCATCAACGCAACCAGTTACTTTATCCTCAGTCGGTAACTGAGTACCACACATTGTTTTAACTTGATTCAGAAGCTTCTGCATTGAAACTGACACTTTCATTAAGCCATCCACTGCCTGTTCAATCAAGCTATCAATCACTGTACCAAGTGCCTTTGATGCTTGGGCATCAAATTTATTGTACTCCACATTGAAACAAAATAAACGCTCTCCTTTTGGCGTTTCAGAATTCCATACTTCGACCTTTAGCGTTTCACTTTTATCTT
The DNA here is from genome assembly GCA_032358265.1 of Vaucheria bursata. NCBI lineage: Eukaryota > Xanthophyceae > Vaucheriales > Vaucheriaceae > Vaucheria > Vaucheria bursata. The sequence goes on along the minus strand of JAULBW010007266.1, from coordinate 13,283 downwards.
TACTCTCGTCTTTTTCTTTTGGAAGCTGATTATTGCAAGAGAAGCGCCAATTCCCGTTGCTATCGCGGAATGTAAATGTAAGTTCGTTGTTATGTCCAAATATTGGATGACATACTACAAGCCGAATATTAGATAATAATGTTCGTAACTTTTCACTTCTTGTATTATGGGAGATATGAGATAATAAGGGACACATATAAAAACATATAACAGGCTTGTTATTACTCCTACTTTGAAACAAATAGGCAGAACCAAATAATATTTTTAATAAATTAATATTTGTTAAATTATTGACTAATGCTGGTTCTGACGGTTGAATAGATGTAGCTGATGTAATCGAATCATTGGTCGAATTTAATGAACATTTTTCTGCGACATCCGATAACAAATATTCTTCTAACTGGAGTACTAATAGTTGTAAATTATTTAATACACGTAGAAATGTTGGATGAAGAGGAGACTTTTGTTCTAGCAATTGTTTCAACTGCTGAAAGCCGTTAACAAGTGATGATTTTGGACTATTTGGAATACTGCAAATGTTGGCATCCATGCTATTATCGTACGACTTCCTATCATTATTACTATTGTTATTGTGGGTACTAATATTTTCTGTGGTATCGGGACAAATTTGATTGGCAATGCTATCAATATTCTTGGTGAGGATTTTGCAAAATCTCGCATAAGAGTCATTTAGGGGCAAGTAACATCGATCCACTTTTTTTTTAAAATGCAACACTGCATCGTTAGAATTATCGTTAATACCCGGACAATGGTTGCACATCTCATTAATGCCTGGTTCAAACTGGGATAAATTATTATTAGGAGGGAGATAATCGGTTGGACCATTAGATGCATTGGGAACATAAAAACCATCCACTTTTAAAAAATGTAACAGTGGTAACAGTGCATCATTAGAATTATTATTAGATGCATTGGGATAATTGTTGTTATTGACGTTATTTGGTTGGTAATTATTGGTGTTGTTATTATAAGGTATTTGTAGCTCTGGTAGATCTATATCGCTCTGAATAGAGAAGTCATGATTATTATAGTTAATATAAGACCCAGAGCCATTGGCATCATAATTGGGATGCACATGGTTATCATTATTGTTATTTTGTGCTATTGCTGGATCATTGCTGTTATATTCAATTTTATTCTCGCTATCATAATCACGCTCATTATTAAGAAATGGTAGACCAGCTATGTCCAATTCGATATTATTGATGACATCACCGGTTGGTGTACTAGTTATTATATTATGACCATTAATATTATTTAACGTCCAACCGGGAGAATGTAATGATGTATGGGGTGAACTATAAAGGGCATTTGGGTTAATTATGTTGTTAGTATGATTCATGCTATTCGATAGAGAAACTGCGCCTGTTCCTATGTATACTTTCTCACACATCTGTTGATCATTAGAATCGATATTTAGTACACTAGTGTTACTATCAATGAATTCAATATCATTCGTGTTGGTATTATTTGTAGAATTATTAATATTATTACCCTCCATGTGTCGGCTAGGAGAAGCAATTACTATTCTAACTATAATTGTATAACACAAAATATTATCGTTGGTAATTGTTGTTAATCGTTAATTTATTATTGGAGTAACAATCCAAACTAATGTGATAGGTTTCTCCACTATAATACAAACCAACAACACACAAAATAGCTAAGGGTTGTGAGTATAGGTTATCATTAGGAGGTTGTGTATATTATTATTGAATTAATTGGATGTAATATGAACCATACAATTATTACTGTTGGTTGATATTGCCGATGGTGCTAATAAATGTGGGATTATTATTGTATTATTACTATTAGTATTGTTTAATAATATTTTAGTAACTTAACTACGTTTTGAAACCAAAGGTGAACTGAGAGGAGAACGGAATGGATTGTGTTAACGATCGATTGTTTGTTAACAACTTAACATTGTAGTACACACACACACACATTGTTTTCGATCATGAATTTATGTCAAGAATATTTCAAATCATAGTTCAAAAGTATTATATTATAATCAAAAAGCAATATATTATATACATTACATAACCTACTATAATTAAAATGTCTCGTACAAAAAATAATGAAAGTAAAAATAATGATGAATATATATTTGATGCAGAAGCATTGTCTAAATCAACATTAAGAAATATTGAAAATGAAAGAATTAACAGAGTATTAGCTGCAAAATATTTTAGAGCAGCTAAAAGATTAACTGATTTTATTAATTCCCATAGATTAGAATTACCTACAAGAGCTGAATTACAAAGAATATATTTAACTGTAGTTAATAGCCGTGAAAATGTAATCCATTGGAATGATCCATGTCATATTTGGATATCTAAAGCTATTAATAGATGTGCCCCTAATACAATTATTCAATTGGTATTAGCAAATAAATGTGACCGAATGTGTAGATGCTGTGCTAGATTTAATCCTGGTTTATCGCATAGAATCGATAATATCATTATTCCATTTGTTAAATTAGCTATTCAATTTCAAAATATTGCTGCCATTTATAAACCATAAAAATAACAAGTTTTTGTTTTATTCTCCTACCCTGTCTTATTATATGTTATTGTTTTCGCATGCATCGCAATTAACTGATGTTCATTTGTTAATTCTTATTCCAAATCATCAATTTGCAACGTTTTGATTTGATTTTTTTTCTATTGTTATTGATAGTGTTGTAAACATAACCAATAGCTTTTGCACGCTTCCTATTTATACGGTGCCCATTGAATATTACATTGATTGATATTATTGTTAAATAAAGTTAATCAGTGAAATTAATTATGACATCCACAATTACACCATACCTGCTGCTCTACGATATCTGACGGGTAGAGATACAACGGTTATACATTCGTGTAGTCGAATTGGAGATTGGCATATTTTATTCAGCCTTTTGTAAATTAGTGAATTCTTTATTAAGTTGTTTTGTTATGAGGTAGTGTATTGAGTACTATTACTATTATTGCTAAGTAGATAATTATAAACTTTAATAAATAAACTCATATATAGTTATTTTACAATTAAAACGATTAGAAATCAACAAACTTAAAACATGCACAGCAAATTAAAGTAAACAAATTAAGCACGACTCTATCAATAATTAATTAGACTAGATTTAGATCTACATCTAACTGAATAACACACAAATTACATAATTAATTAACGAACGCCAGATCTAGACCCAATATTCCATTGACTGATGATTAAGAAGAATTGATATCCATATTACGAAATCCTATAAATGTTGAATGTGCAATATTATTATTACTAGAAGAGTTGCGAATACCATTTACATTACATGAGGAATTAGTTTGTTGTTGTAATGGTGTACAATCAGGACTTGTACTTGTACTATTACTAGTAGATGAATGAGAAGTATTAAATGTAGGATTATTATTAACTCTACTTATACTTGTACTACTATTATCACTTTTAATACGAAATGGTAATGGTTGAAATGACATTTGATTTATATTATTGATATCAATAGATTCATTATTCTTACTTGGTTCAGCATTATTAAAATTATCAAACTGCTTCATATTATTAGAATCGTGCATCATATAATTGATAACAACATTATTAGCACTATCGGACTCATTATTAATGTTACTATGTCCACTGTTTTGAGGCTTCTTATCGTTAGTATTATTAGTATTATTGAATCGATTTCTAGTAGATTTATATTTAATACTACTTTGAGTCAAATTTGAACTTGTAGTTGCAGGCATTGAATGAGATTCAACAGCTGCTGTAGTTAATGTATTAGCAGGTATGGCCATTGGAGCATTAGTATTGTTATGAGTACTATTATTGAATGCATTATTGTTGTGTTGTTTTGCTATACTAGTTGCAATACTATTAATTGATTCACTTTCAGTTGTTGAATTTGTACTTAAACTAGTATTGTTATTACTAGTATTATTGTTATTATTATTATCAAAATTACTATCACTATGATTATTTTGATTTTCAATATTACCTAAATAATGTTGAGCTAATGTAGGATGATTGGATTTAATATGAACCATTAAACCCCATTTTCTATTAAATCTTTTATCACATTGTTGAATAGGACAAGCATAAGGTTTTTCACCTGTATGTACTCTATGATGACGAGTACGATTACATTTTTGTACAAATGAACGTTTACAACCAGCAAACTCACATTTATAAGGTCTTTCACCTGCATGAATACGTAAATGATTTACTAATCCTCCCTTTTGTGTAAAACCTTTACGACATGTTGGTTCGGGACAGAAGAATTTCTTAGGTTTTGTTGATTTTAATCCTCCTTGTCCATGACCCATAGCTGAATTAGGAACAGGAATAAATGTACTTGATTGAGTGATATTAATATTATTATTGTTATTGTTTGTAATTGTGCTAGATAAAGTATCAACTGATTGTGTAGTATAATGATGATTGTTATTATTATTGGTTAACTTTTGTGTATTGGAAAAATTTAAGTTAATATTATTATTAGTAGCTGCTGCTTCAGCTACAGCTAATAACATTTTTTCACTAGTTGGACGAGCAAAACTGAAATTAACAGGTGCATAATTACGATTATTATGATTTGATCCTATACCATTATTACTATTGCTATTATTATTATTAGAATTTGTATTTGCATTGTAATTTAAGTTATTGTTGTTATTATTTGTTTCAGCTTCTGCTTCTTGTTTAATTTTAGTTTCATTAACATTAATATCAAAATTAGCTTCATCACAAAATACATTAGCATAATTTGTAGCATATTCTAATCGAGCTCGTTCATCTTCATTCATACTGGTATTATTACTTGAATGAGCACTATTACTATTAGAACTATTATGAACCCTTGTACCATTATATCGTTGTTCAATATCACTATTACAGCTACTTGAACCCGAACCAGTATTATGAATATTATTATTACTAGGATTATTGTTGTTGTTATTACTATTTGAATGTATAGGTTGAATTGTTCGCGTGGCAGTATTGAAACTGAAACTAATATTATCGGGTATGATTAGCATTGGATCATTTGTGTGTTTAATTGAATTATTAATAATTGGCTTAGTAGTAGTTGGTTGGTTGGTATTGTTATTATTTGAATAATCTAAATTAAAGGGTGATATTTGTTGTTGAGGAGATTGAGGTCTTGACATTGAGGATAAAGCTAATGCAGCAGACATATAATTACTAATTGCTGAACTGGTTCTTTCATTATTGTTATTTGAATGATGGTGATTAGGATTGGGAGTTTGAATTGGTGAAGGTTGTAATGAAGGTGGCAATGAAGGTAAATTGATAGGTAAAGTCAATGGAATGGGTAATAAGATATGTGTTCTCACAGGACTAGCGCTTCGACTATCAGGACCATTATTATAATTATAATATACTACATTATTATTATTCTTAGATGGAAATGATTTTGATAATGATACTAATTCATTAGTATTAGTTGGACTATTAGTACTTTTATTGTTGTTATTCATAATATCAAAGTATGGTAATATTGTATTCGCTATTGCAATAACATATAAAGTAAAGTAATGATGAATGAAGCTTAATCGTTTAAATGTTATAATGTTATATTTGAATAGGATAGCTATCATTTCTTATTGGTTAAACTGTTTGGTTGGGAAATTACTTACCAGTATTAGCGTAAAGGTTTATTTAATTCCAATTAGTTTATGTGCATTTTTGGAATTGGTTACTGGTAAAGGCAGTTGTAGAGTTCAAATTATTTGCATCAATCGCATCATAGTTGGTATGGATCGATTTGCGATTTGTCAGTGACTGGATCTGACTGAATTGCAAATTTGCACCTTTTCCAGTGATTATCTCCAAGCAGTTATATTCCATTATAATGCATATATATATATAATATATATATTGCAAAATTTATGCAGACGCGAACAAACAATATTATATTTGATTAACAGGAAAAGACGTCGAATCGGATTAAGCCGAAACCACATCATCATATTGTTAGTACATCTTAAACATTGTTTATTGCACAATTGCGTTACAAATAGCCAAAACACTATTAGTATCAGTATTATTTAGAAACTATAAGTTTTGAATAATGTTACGTTGCCTTGTTTTTAACGGCCGCTACATCTTGTTCCAATTGTCTGATTGCGGGAGCAATGAAATATTCATAATATAACATATAAATTAATATCCATGTTGTTATACTGAATAAAACAATACAACACATTGAAATAGTTGGTGGAAATTGCGTTTCCAAGAATGTCTGAATTTTACCAAAGAAAGAAGCTCGCCATATTCGTTCTTTTCTAGCTTTGTCCGCTAATGCTTTTTCTTTAGCTCTATATTCTAATTCAAATTGGATTGCTCTTATTTCTTCTGCTTTACGCTTTGCTTCTTCTTCAGCCTTTTGCTTTTCTATTAATTCTCGTAATTGATAAACATCTGTATCTGGAGCTGCATTCATTATAGCAGCAATTCTTTCATTGCAATCTGATCCAGAACATACTACTATATCATTTACATTATTACCGTTTCCATTGGTATTATTGTCATTATTAGCATTATTTTGCGCTTTAGATGGAACAGGCATTCGTACTACTTGATTTTCATCGTCTTCATCATCAATTTCTTCTTCTGCGTTAGTATCAGTTGGTGCATTATTGTTATTATTATTATCATCTGAATTGGAATTATCACATTTTACTAATGCACATAATAATGCAACTAATATTAATAAAGTTATCAAAACTCGTGTATTGTATCGTAATCTTGTAATCATTGTTTGTCTATATACCAATAATTAAAATAAATTATAAATATCTGTATGATTTCGACAAGGTCAATTTCTTCGAAAAAACGAAAATAACTGGCATATTTGTGTTTATAAATGTCATAATTTAACAATGATTTACAATTATATGTTATTAGTTTTATTTGTAATCAATATATTAACAATAGGAATTAAATGTCATACACAAATAGCACAATCCGCTACACAAAATGCATTATGGAAATCTTGGAGTAATGCAATTCCTGCTTCGTTAGCTACATTATTAATAGATGATGCTAATATATTATCAGATTATGAATCTACATTACCTATATTACGTGATAATAAACGTCGAACTCGTTGGTTTCCAATAAATACTGAACCTCGTATAGCAAGTGAATTAGCAATAGAATATTTATTAGATTTAGCAGTAACTAATTCAATAGATAAATCTCGTATAGTTGGTTGTGAATATTGGTTTCAACGAGTACAAAAATCAAGTTCTATTGGATTTCATGTAGATAAGGATGAAAGTGTAGCTTCTAATAAACATTATTTATCTCATCCATTATGGTCTTCTATATATTATTTAACTAATAATGGAGGCGGTACATTAATAACTAATCAATATTCTCCAGCTGGTAATGGTTATACACCAGAATCACCTGAATTAGGTGCATGGTCATTTCCAGAATATAATAAATTTACAATATTTAATGGTACATTATTACATGGTGTAATAAGTGCAGATCCTAGAGTTACAGATAGTGATGAACCATTAGTAAGATTAACATTTTTAATTAATTTTTGGTTAGTTACACCTGAACCACCTAATTGTGATTTATTAATACATGAGCAAGTACCTAAATTAAAATTATACAGTTCAAATCAAATGAAACAATTAAGAAATAAAATTAATAAAGAATTATCTGATAGTGACAATGATAAATCAATAAAACCTAAACGAGTTAAATTAACTAATATTGATGTTACACCTAATGTTAATGATAATATGCATAATTATCGTATGTCATTACCAGGTAATCAACATCAATATGTTAAATTACCAATATTAACAGGTACCAAAACACCAATAGGGGAAACATTTCAATTAATTTGGAGTGAAAGACAAAAGAAAAAAATAATGAAAAAAGAAAAAAAGGCAAAAGATAATGAAGATAATAGCAATAATAGTAGTAATAAACAACAACAATCTAATAGTAATAATAATAATAGTGATATTGATTCTATTGAAATTAATGATATCGATTCAGTGCCAATTACAATAAAATCAACTAAGCGTAAAGATATTAATAGTGCTAAAGAAGCATTAAAACAAAAGCTTGAAAAAGCTGCAAAATCAAATGTTAAAGATGAATTATAAAGCAAACATGCAATCTGTTTATAATATCCTAGTTTCTTATCGAAACTAACAACAATTCGTTGTACTATAAATAAATAAACTGCAAAACTCATTCATTTAATTTAATTAGTTTTTGATTATATTTGGTTATTGGAATATCACTATTAATATTTCTATAAGTATGATACTAGCCCTAATTAAGTAATGTAATTCGATTGCTGAAAATATATGAGTTTATTAATTATATTACTGTTACTAATTTAGACCTGAACAAAGAAAACCAATGACTATAAGACTATACTGTAACAAAAACCAATTTAATATTTAGATATCAATATACTAATCATACACATTATTTACATAAAAACCAATATGAATTAATTATTATTATTATTAGTGGAACATTATTAAACAATTTGTTATAACCGCAAGCAAAATATGAATAAATAGTTTAAAATTTAAAAGTATAAGGTCAAATTGATGTTAATTCTTGTTCAGGAAATAGTTGAAATTATTATTACAATTTGGTTAAGCATAGATAATTATTATTTATACAATAAGAATTTGAATTACAATAGTATTATTATGTTGAATATAGAACATATTGTGAAATGTATTTGAATACTATTAATAATTTTATAATGCTGGTTGAGGATATTCAGTTTCAGAAGAAGCAGCATTTCTTCTTCTCGATTCAGCAGTAGCTTCAGATATAATATTTCTATTAACACTTTGTGCTCTTTGATCTATTGGTACATAATCTCTGACTCCACTACCAACATATACTTGAAATGGACGAACTATTTTATTTTCTGGATCATCTAAAAATTCACTCCAATGAGCTAACCAACCAACAGTACGAGGAATTAAAAATAATACCGCAAAGAAATCAGTTGGAAAACCCCTATTTAATTGAAAACGAACAACAGATAAGACTATATTGTTAGTGACATTGATTCTAAGCTACACGTTTCGAATGATTGTATAATATATTTGATTAACTTACATTGCTTTATAGATTAATCCTGAATAGAAATCTACATTAGGATATAATTTTCTTTGAACGAAATATTGATCTTCTAATGCAACTTTTTCTAAAGCCATAGCAACTTCAATTAATGGTTCTTTACCTAATATAGAAAATACTTCTTCAGCAATTCTACGAACAATTCTAGCACGAGGATCATAATTTTTATAAACTCTATGACCAAATCCCATTAATCGCACTTTTTTAGCTTTTACTTTTTCAATAAATGATGGTACTTGATCAACTGTGCCTATCTTTTGTAACATTCTTAATACAGCTTCATTAGCTCCACCATGACGAGGACCATATAATGCACCAGCAGCACCAGCTAAAGCAGTATATACATCAACTCCACTACTTGATAAATGTCTCATAGCAGCGGTGGAACCTATTATCGTTGAACAACAATGTTTAAGCAATTAAAACAAAATTAGATTAGTTAGTTTCGTGTTATACACTTATTGCTTTTATTTTTTGTATTAAGAATATTTGTATGCTCACAATTCAATTCGTGATCTGCATGTAAAATAAATAATATATCTAGTGCTCTAGCTAATCTAGGATGAGGTTTATAATTAACATGTGATAATTTATCCAACATATATAAGAAATTTTCACAATAGGATAAATTTTTTCCAGCTGGATTAACTAATGGTCTACCAATACGATGACGATAAGCAAATGCACTTATTGTAGGTACAGTACCTAATAATCTATGAATTTGTTTATTACGTAATTTGTCATCTCTATATACATCTTGATTGGTTAAGGCGGGATTAGCTTCAGGATGAAAAGTACTCATTGCTGTTATTGTACTTATAACCATACCTATATACAAATAATGATAATGATACGAAAAACAATATAGGTTGTATTGTGACATTATGTTAGAAATTGTAATATAAAACAAAACATAACAAAACATAATATGTTAATACTATACAACAAAACAAAACAAAACATACTATATATTGTGTACAACTCACCCATTGGATGTGCATCATAACGAAATGTACCCATTAATCTTTTTAAGTCTTCATGTACAAAAGTATGTCTCATAACTCTAGATGAAAAATATTTTAATTGTTCACTATCAGGTAATTCTCCATATAATAATAAAAATGATACTTCTAAGAATGTGGATTTTTCTGCTAATTGTTCAATTGGATAACCACGATAACGTAATATACCTTTACCGCCTTGAATTTCAAATATTCTACTTGTAGCTGAACATGTATTAGTAAATCCAGGATCATATAATCTTAATCCAGGTCCATCAGCTTTAGCTTTTATTTCAAAGAATTTAATAGCTTCTACTGTATCATGTTTAATAGGAAATTCATATTTTTTACCTGTACGATTATCTATTACTGTTATACTATTACGAACACCACTTGAATTATCACTAGTAAGGTTTAGTAAATTACATAATACAAACAATTAAATTGGAATATAACGTTAGTAAATTCACAGTTAATGCATTTTAATGTAATGAAAATAATATTGATAATTAATAATAATCTTACTTAGCAGCAGTATTATTAGATTGTAATGATAATGATCCATTTTTTAATCCAATTTGTAATTGTGACATAAATCTATCAGCACGAGTTAAAGCTACTGATTTAGAACCATCAACATAATTTATATTATTATTGTTATTGTTATTGTTAATGGAAGCCATTTTATTTTTATGATAGTTATGCTAATGAATTTTATTTATTAATAATACTAATGTGTGTATTTGTTTATTTGAGAAATGCTGAATTGAATTATAAACTTTATTGTAGCTTTTCTATTTATAATTCTATCAGCACAGATAAATAAAAACGAAAAAATAAGTTTTGAATGCTTGTAAAGTCTTTGATACGTGGTTTCTGTTCAAGTACTATTTTTCCGTCGACAGTAATATACATAGAATGCAATAAAATACTTATTGCTTAGTTATGCTCCATATATTATATAAAGCTTATCTTACAATTGCCATATAAAAATATTGAATATTGAAAGAGATAAATGCAAAAATTTGAGCCAAATTTATTGGAGCTGAAAAGAAGCTGAAAATAAAACTTAATTCCAATTATCTAGATATGATGTATTTCTACACAGTAAAAAAGTGTTATATAAATAGTTGTTGAATTATGTTTTAGCTATTGTAACAAAAGTTTATTTAGAAGTTCTAACTGAAGTAACATAATTACCATACCAAACAGCTGAATCTTTTTGATATCGAGTTAATTTGGGATCATTAAAATCAACATAATGTATCCCAAATCTACATTCATATCCACATCCCCATTCAAAATTATCTAAAAGACTCCATACATAATAACCTCTAACATCCACACCTTGACTGATAGCTAAAGTCATATTACCAATATATTGTTGTAAATAATCAACTCTCATAGTATCATGTAATACACCTGGTAATGGGGTTGTATTTTCATTAGGAACATCACAACCATTTTCAGTAATATATATTATAGGATGTTCATATCTTTGGTCAAACCAATGTAATATTTTATTAAATCCCCAAGGAACTACTCTAAGCCAAGGAGATGCACATAATGGACCAATAGGATTACCATTAACATCATAATCAGAGCCAATTGCACCTTGTGGATTATTAGGATCAGTTTGATTAGGATTATTTTTATAATAATGTGTAGTATAATGATTATGAGCAAAAAAATCAGGTTTATAATTTAATAAATCTACTGATTGTTGTTGTGTTATAGTGGGTAATAAGCCTGGTTCTAGTCTTTGCATCATTGATTTAGGCCATGAACCAAAATATAATGGATCACCAAACCATGCGAATTGAAATTCCATTTGTCTTTCGGCTGCAGCTGCATCATCTGGAGAACTAGTTAAAGGTTCAGCCCTAGATATATGTATTAAACAAATTTTACATAGCAAATATGTTATGTTAGCTTATTTGTTTTCTTATTTGTTTTCAACAAATTCTGATACAGTGATTATTACTACTAGATGATTAATTTTTTTCTATACTAACCAATCTCCATCTAATGTTAATCCGATAAATCCTTTACCAAATTGTGGTTCATAAACATTTCTCCATAATTTAGTAGTTTGTAATTGAGCCATAATAACAGTATAAGCACATTGATATTTAGCGGTTTTAATATCAATAGGACCATGATAAATATCTACACCACTATATGCATTACATATTTCAAATGGTTCATTAAATACAATATAATGTTTAACTCTATCACCATAATTACTAAATACTGCTGCAGCATAATTAATAAATAAGGGAACAAAATAATTATAATCTAAAAATCCATGTGAAATATTAAATAATGAACTATATTGCAAAGGTAAATCTCCATGATATAATGTTATAAATGGTGTTATATTATTTGATACTAAATAATCTATAATTAAATTATAATGGGCTATACCTTTACTATTAATATTACCAGCACTATCGATAATACGAGGCCAACTAACAGAAAATCTATAACTTGTTAAATTTAAAGCCTTTATTAAATTAATATCTGTTTGCCACATATAATAATCATCATCAGCAATATCAGCATTCTCATTATTATTAACTCTACCAGGAATATGAGATGTTAAATCAGGTTCACTTATCTCTTTACCATCTATATTCCAGGCTCCTTCTATTTGATAAGCTGATGTAGCTACTCCCCAGAAAAAACCAGCTGGATATACATTATCACTACTAATGCATTCTACGCTTGTGGTTGATATCGTAAGTGCAAATATCAATAATAATATCACTAATATTATTGACTTCATTATTGCTCCTTTATACAAGATTTACTAAAGTACAATCAAATCTAAGCCTGTACAAATCCAATAGAAGGGATATTACTATAACTAACACTCCTTTAGTAGTATTTGGTCTACCAGATTTAGGTTTGTCGAACGAATTATCGATGCGATCAGTGGATTTTTTCTCCTAAAAATTGTGCTTTAGGTTAACAATATTATATAATACCACTGTTTCACTTCATTTTCAGTGTACATTCTAGCTAACAGGGATTGGAAAAGTTGTGTATCTGCCTATTTTTGTGTATTGTGTTTTAGATAGCTGTGTTTTTTGTGTTTGTGTA
>JAULBW010007255.1:0-15930 GCA_032358265.1 Vaucheria bursata | reverse complement strand
TTCTTTTTCTATCTTTCTTTTCTTGTTTGTTGTTCCCTCGCGCTGTGATTACACTCACAGCGCGTTGTATATTCTTAGCTCTCTCTCTCTTTTTTCTAACACTTAAGTTACATCCCTAACAGGAAGGTACCTGATGGTATGAGTGGCATTACCAAGGGCTTTCAGCCCCATTTAGTGGATGCAACTGAGATTGACAAGGCAGTTTGGGAAAGCTTGGCCACTTATACGTTTGTGCGATACTGGCAGAAGGCAAACATTTTGCCACTGGCCATGTCATCTAAACTGTAAGCTAACAGTGACTTGGTATATACAACCTCCAGGGCAATTCCTTGCAGTCAAGCTGACAACCTTACAGCTGCTTTTGAAGTCTTTTATATTCATGTGGGGATGGGTGTTGAAGTTTTAGAGGAAGCATGCTTTTGTTTGACTAGCTGCAACTCAAAACCACAAATACAATGGTTTAACAAAGGTAGCCTACTGGTGAATCAACATTGTGACTGCAGTGGTTGGGTCTTGGAGAGGATTGTGAAATACAGGAATACATGAACAAGCATTGTTGAATGTGAAGCAGGAGATTTTGGACAGTGTCATTGAAGAATAACAGAACTTGTAGACAGGAGATGAGGCAAACAGCAACTTTGTTTCTCCTATACCTCTGTATATACAGTTGGCTGACCATTTAAATACTTTAGAGGGCATTGCTCTTGCATTTGCTTTGATAGGGGAAAAACTGCTTTTAAGACCCTCACGTTTGACCTTCAGTGCATTTGCACACCAGTTTGGCGTTCTAGTTGTTGAAGTACCATTACTGAGCACTTTACAGCTCAATAAGTTAAAATGCTCAAAGTTATTTTTTATCGAAAAAAAGTTCCAAACCGTTCTTGTCTTAAAAAAAGTTGAAAGACTAAAAATGTTCTATATATAAATATTTATTTTACTATGTAGAAACTAGTCAAATTTCATACTTATTTAAAGTATAATTGTTGAAAGGCTTAATTGTTCTATTTTTAAATAAAGATACATTTTCTTTACCAGACTATTTATGATGTGTCTGATGTGCAAAGTATGTTTTATGCACACTTAATTTGTCAAGTAGGGCTTTAAAGAAGGAACATAACACAAGTTTTTGTATGGCTAGTTTCAGTGTATGGCCAGGTGAAAACCATGTCATTACCCGGCCATACAGCAAAACCCCAGCTGTTCTTTCAGCAGATAGAAACTTTTACACTTTAATGTGAAATGAAATGTTAAAAATATGAGAATTGCTTTTATTCCTGCAGTTGATCTATATGTAAATAATATGAACCGAACCGCATTAACTGTAAGTAGAAAGGTAAACTTCAAGCATATTAAAAACTTTCATTCGTGAGCCTAAAAAACTGAATAATGTGGAGCATAGAATTAGCCAACAAGATTACTATTAATGATGACCCACAATACATTGTTCCTTGTGAAGCAATTGGATCTCTGTAATATACTTCTATTTTTCCCTCTTTCTTTCATGTGTGCTTTGCATTTATGCTTTGAGTAAAATTTAAAAATCCCAATTTTCTTTTTGATGATCTATGCAGTTTCAGTTTTTCTGGAGTCGGATATACACATATCTAGCATAAAAAACTACAGAATTGAATATTGCACAATGACAATCCTTAGTTGTTACCTCCAGATTCATTTGACTCCAGTATTTTCTTTCCGAGATGTTTATGTATAATAGTGTAGCATATGTTTATGGTGTTCTTGAATAACACTTTTTGTTGCTATTGGATAACCTTGAATTGTAATTGGGAATTTCAGAAAGCAGTATTTCCTGTGGTCATGCTTTAAAATTGAGCAACAAGTTTTTTAGCCTTGAAGTCATACAATTTATGAATTGGTTGAGGAAATTTCTAAAGCTCATTCATAGGCACCGACTGCTAAAATTGTTCACAGATCAATGGATGAAAATAAAACTTATAAACTGTACACAGATTTAAACCTTGTCACATGAAATCAAAATGATTTGTCATGAATACATTCATTTAACTTCACATATCTTGTAACCAAGTTATCCAAGTCGAATCATCAATTCATGCTAAAAATATAAACAGATTATATCACGTTAAAATGATAAGATCAGAAAATTTTTTTAGGTCAGAACAAATTATTAGTATGAAGTCTTTTAAGGTGGTTGACTCAACTCAGAAAGGTCAAATTTATTTAGTTTTACGGAATTTGCGGCAATAACCGAATTGATGCTGCCCTTCAACTTTTGTATTCCTACTTGGAATAAAACCTCGTGCTCTACCTGTGGAAACATAGTAAATTTGTAAAAATGACTTGGCATGTATGTAGATAAAGAAAAAAGAATTTTTTAAAATTAGTGATAGCCAATTACTGGATGTGTGAACTGCATATTTTCTCTTACGTTGCATACAACAGTTATCACGAAGTAAAAGATTGTTTTATCAAATTTTAATCAGTACTGAACCTGTTGACGAATCTTGCAGAAGAGTTCCCGTATTGCCTCATTCTCAACTAATTCTGAAGCATACATGTCTACTAATACGTGAGCAACGCTGACTGAAACTTCAGTAACTCTAGGATCTGTGATTTTTCTTGAAAGAAATGACAATAATGGCAACAATGTGGCCTCAGTACGCCCACCTAAGGCAATAGACAATCCCCTAGAGAAAAAAACACTTATATTTAAACTGATTCAAAATTTTTACATTAATTAAAGCATAGCATTAACCATTAAATTTTCAATGAAATACAAATATTATATGCAGATAAACACTTTTCTTTCTAATTTGGTGAGCCACTGATGATGTAAATCTATTGATTGGAAAAAAATACTTTAACTTAAAAGGTGCAACTTCTATACTTAAGAATTTGTTGGACATCAATGACTACCAATTGATCTATTTCTTATTCATAACATTGATTTTTCCCATTAATATGGTGTATAATTCTAATGTTACTGTTTTAATGCTAATTCAGATACTTGTCTCATGTAAGCTCTGTCCAATAAAAATATATGTGAAGATTAACCATTTTCAAAAATAGTGTTTCCTATATTCTTAACTGAACTCTATGAGATTGAGAAAGAGAGATTCAAAAGCGTCAGATATAACTACATGTAATGGACACTTCTTGAATAAGTAAATAGCCTACTCTGAGTACAAGGATAATCAATAAATATTACATAATTGATAGAAATTAATCGTCAAGTGGTAGCTGCTCATGAATTTATTGATTAAAACATTGATGCAAGAAGAATAATAATGTCACCTGCGCTGTATGAGTTCATTTAGGGTAGAAGTTATAATGCCAGCGCTGTTTGTATCTAAGGATTTATCGAGAGCCTCCTGATATCTATAAACATACATTAATGCATTTACAGGTGAGAAGAGGACGTGCATCCCTCAAAGAGCAAATTTTTTACAAGTGGCTATCAAGAATTGACCGTGTTAATATTCTATCTATGTTCTATTCTGTAGCATTGACAAGCATATTTGTTTCATATTGAGAAATAAAGACAATAGCACAGAAGAGCTTTGGAAAAAACAATACATATAAGAAATACCAAATAATGTAGATTCGACTAGGGATGTATCACGTCCATACATGCACTAAAAGTTTCACTGATATAATTAGCACAGAACTTTTAATATGTACGCATACAGTACATATACATGAGTGTATATCCATTGAAAATGCTGGTTGTAAGTAAATAACATAAATAATGTCTCCGTATACCTGAATTTTTTCAAGCAATAGTCATGAGGCTGAAGTTTTCTCTTAACAGTGTTGAGTGACACTACTGAATCATTGAATCCTGCAGTTTTAGGTGTTTGATTTCGTTTAATTTGACCCGCAGTATCTCCATTTTGATGTGTGTATTCGGTCATATCATTTTCTTCTACATAGATGTAAAAAAATGTAAAGATGCATCCAATGCAATGAAACATAACACAGATAAAAGTAGAGACAACTGAAATGTAAGCAATTCTGCACTCTGCTCAATGACATACATAAAAGCGCTAAATGGATTCACTCACACAGAATGAAATAAATATTTGTTGAAGCAGCATTGACGAAACATTTAACTTGAATCAGTTATATGGTATGCCCAGCAATCCAATTTTAAAATGTACAGCACGCTATATATGGTTCCAACCTGAATTGATTTTATTTCGCTTTATGCACAGCAATCCACCAGTGCTACCTATGGCCATTTGGTTGCCATCTGCACTTAATGCCAAGCTAAGCACACTCTTTGTTGTTCTTATTGTGTGAACAACCTGAATGACAAGAAAGAAATGTAAGACAAAATTGGATACTAAAAAAAATATTTAAAATTTATACATATTATTATAAGGGCAAGTGGTTGCGCGCAGCTATAATTCAGCACATGAAAATAATGCACGCATTCACAGTATTTAATATTCAGGCTGCATGTGACAATGATGTAGCACCTGATAATTAGATAGTGAGTGCACTTTAATCAAGCTATCCGTTCCACCAGCCAGCAATCGTGTTTTTGTGCAATCGATAGCTAAACAAGATATTACTCTCGGTATAGTAGATTCATATAGAAGCTTAGAGACATTTCTCAGATCCCATATCTGCCAACAGGGCAATTAAAAACAAGAAATTAATTATGTGAATATAATGTTTGAAACGTATAGCATTTTCATATGAATATTTTAATAGTTATATATGTAAAATATAATTAATCAGGGACCATTTGGATACAAGTACAACATACAAAATCAGAATATAGAATTCATCTGCAATGAATTCAATGCTACCAGTTGTGCTTTATTCTTTCCTTTAGCCCGCCATGGGACCCTGCTGAAGCCACCAAATTTCCCGCAGGCAGATATAAAACTGATTTGACTGGAGCGCCATGATTGAGCTGCAGCGCTTCTAAATTCTGACGAATATCCCAGACTCGAACAGTTCCATCATAACTACCACTGAAAGATTGGCAGATAATGTCTTAAAGAATTAATAGATAAGCGCATTTTTTTGGATTTCAATTATGAAATGAAATAACAATACAGAGAAATCTTAGTAACATACATTTGCATCATACTTTTTTTAATATTTGGAGAAAAATTAAGGGAATTGTAATGCAAAACTATTTCTAAATAACTTTCTTTTGTGATTCAAATACATTGTGAGTAGCACAAAACAATATTTATCATCAGTAACAAGCTTAGTAATTATTTGAAGACAAGATGTGAACTATTACAGGGTACAAAAAATATCTGTTCTCATAAATATACCTGATCCAGCTGTGAATACTGTGGGGTGATGCATCTAAAGTACGAACATAATCAGAATGTCCGAAACGAGTACCAACTAGGTCACCAGTAGGAAGATCCCAAAAATTAATTAGTTTATCATCTGAAGCACTTCCAATGCGAAGACCATCGGCACACCAACAAACAGATTGCACCGCAGCACTGTGTCCATCTAAACATACAAAGCAGCATTGAAAGTTGAGAAGAACTCTCAAGTATTGAATTTTCAACAAGAATGTATAGTTCAAACTTCGTCAACGAGAAGGCATATCTACAACTACTAAAATATTACATTTGCAACTAAATTTCATAATACAAACAACATAAAAACTGTATGGCCGAAAAAATACATAAATAATGTAGTAAAGTACCAAACGTTCGTAAAACTGCTTTGCTAGTTGCATCGGCCACCAATATAGAGCCTTTTGCATCTCCTCCTGCGATTAACTTGCCGTCGCCTCTGATAATCAAGCACAATAAAATTACGCAAGAAAAATAATTACAAGTGAAAACATGAGGCAAATTACCGGAATGATCCGCTGTACGCATGCTCTTGAAATCGACTAAGGGATCTAAGCTTCTTTCCATCTTTTCCACTCCTTATGGTAACGTGATTTCCACAGGAAACGGCAATATCATATGGTGAAGTAGGGCTGAAATGAAGATAAGTGCAATTAGACTCGCATTGTTCTTCCTACATAACGACAATATTACGGGCGAGATTATAATCTGAATAGAAACCGACCTAAATAATCTCTTTCAATCTACTCACCACACCACGAAATTTATTCCAGTATCGCGCTTCTGGAGTTTTATTGTCCTGAACTTGACGATTATTTATTTGCGCTAGTGCCTTGAAGTCCATACCTTGCGAAATTAATTGAGCAAGAAATGGGAAAAAAATGAGGAAAATTAAATCTTCAATTCATGGCTCTGAATCTTTTGTGTTGCGCATAAAAATTAATTTTCTTGAAAAAATTGTAAAAAACATTTATGAATAATCATGCTGAGAAAGAGCGTCTGAACCAGCATCAGAATGAATCCGCAAATGATAATGCTCTTCATGATAAAAAAAGACTTAAGAAACTCATGGGAAAGGCCATGTCTGGTACCATTTTGCTACATAGGGAATTGATCGCATGTCGAGAAAAAAACATTAATGTTGCTCCTTTCATTACATTAGACCACAGCCGACACTGGGGTCACGATAAGAATTTTATTTCATCAAAAGATGTGAAGGATTTCATACTAGCGACAGCAACAGCTACAATTTCAAATTTTTTCCTTCGAGTGGGAAATCCCATTGCATTAAACGGTATCGTCGTATTAGGAGTAAGTGGCGTTCCGCCTCGAATGCCTCAAACATCAACAGACTTGTTGGATGATTGTATCCAGTTAGGATCCTCACTTATCTCATATACCCGAGAAGGATTCAGTGAGAAATTTTGCTCAATATTTTCTTTGGGATATAAGCTCAGATATTACGGTCCTGGCAAGTTAAAATCATTGCATGAGGCAATATTATACATTCCAGATGAAATAGAAAAACTGGATTTGGTTATCAATACAAATAGTTCGAGTAAAAAGTCACAGAATAAACGACACAAGCATATATGTAATGCCAAAGTTCCCGATCGGCGTATATCTAAAAGCAAGAAACCTATGCCACCACCCATTCACTATATCTTGACACACCACCAGATGAAAAGAAATCAGTTTCCTATGGAGCCCACCCTAAATAATCATTTGAGCATGGGGGAGTTGTCCGTGTCAGTGGTATCTGAGAATCAAGCCAAAATTATGTCAATTCTTCAAGGAAATGTACCCTGTTCGAACCTATTAAAAAGCAAGATGGAAGCATCTCTGATTATACAACAGCTGTCACTTCCAGGCCTTGAAGGGTACGTATCAACACAGTCACATGTTAGACCTAGTGGATTCATTGAAAATGATCAAATTCCAATTGGCATACCAAGATTATTTGGTCTAGATTGCGAAATGTGTATGACATCTGAAGGATTGGAACTGTGTAGAGTTTCGCTGGTAGATGAAAAACATGTTGTCTTATTAGGTAGGTAAGGTCTTTTTGAATTTGCCATTTGAAGTGAGAGCATTTTTAATTTTTTTGTAATTTTCCTTTTTTCTTAAAGATGAGCTTGTCAAACCAGTAAATTCAATAACTGACTATTTGACGCAGTGGAGTGGGGTCAATGCGGAAATTCTTCAAAATGTATCTACTCATTTGTGTCAAGTTCAACTAGCAATAATATCTTTAGTGGATCAAATAGACATTTTGGTTGGCCATTCCCTCGATAATGACCTCAGGTATTTTTTTCTGCTTCACTTACACATATTATAGTTTTTTAATTCTTTCAAATAAAAGTTTTGTTTCATGTACATGTACATGGAAAACAATTTTAATAATTTTTGAGCTGTTTACAATGCTCCCTTTATTCAAATTTTTAACAAGTCATTTTTTGCTGCAATGAAAATCCATTTTTTTCTTTTCTTTCCTTCAATGCATGTGTCCTTTCAATTATGATAGAGCTCTTCGGTTGGTGCATAAGCGCTGTATAGATACATCACTTCTTTTTCCAAATCCGAGAGCAGGAAGAAAATCAAGTCTGAGAAGTCTCGCATTGTCTCATTTAGGTCGAACGATACAGGTGCATAAAATTTTATTGTAGAGCTCTTTCAAAACTTCTTAGCTAAATAGAAGTTACTTTTCAGAGCTATCATGTATGGGAAGTTCATTAAGACAGTTAGAAAATATATATCATTTTCGATGTTAATATTTTGTCAAAAACGTGCTCAACTTCGATAAGAATTTGGCAATTTAAAAAAACTGTGTCATTTTGTCCAACTAAACAAAATGTTCATATTGTATAGGATGACCGTAGTGGTCATAATAGCATTGAAGATGCTGTTACTGCCCTCGCATTAGCACAGTTAAAGGTAATTAAATATATTTCATTATTTTAAAAGAAGTATGCATTTTTTTCTAATACAAAATAAGATCACGTATGATGACATTGTTGCAATTTTCGAACTTTGCGACAGCTGAGCAAGTTGATGCAACCAAACATGATATTAATACATCATTATATCTTCAAGCTTTTTTGCAACTTCAATATTAGTCTCTTAGATAGACTGTTTTCTTTTTGGATTGTTTGAATTAATGTTCAGATTGAGCGAGGTCCAACATATGGCATTGTACACACTGCTCCGTTGCTTGTTCAGATGGAAGGTCCAGTGACATATGTAGGGAACAAACACAACTGCATTAGGCATGGCTCCGTTGGAAAGGTCAATAATTTATCTCATAATTCTTTTATCTGCAAGTTTGCTTTCGCTGTACATATATGAGTTTGTTTGAAGCCAACACTGATCATTTACACCCTATTGAAACATTTTGAACCTATTACTTTTAATGTATTAACTCGGCAACATTGATATCTTGAAAATCCAAACCACTTAAAATATTTCAACATTAACATTGTAGCAATGATTTCTTACGTGCTCATTATGGAGCTCGAAATTACCAGAGCAAATTCAATTGATTGCATAAAGGCAATGTTTTGAAGCTGTAGACTTAAGGACCTTAACTTTTAGGAAAATGCAAGAATTCAATTTCAAGGACCCATATTATATCTTGTACAGGTTAATACTATAGTGAAAGAATCAAATGAGGATGTCAGCCAGGCAATTATTGCTCAAGCTGCGAAGCTGGTGTGCCAACTAGAAAAATCTGTGTTTGACATGAATATTAATGATATGAATTGTAATGTGCCACCCCGTGGGTTAATATGGGGTGACTTACAGGCATCGCCAACATTATCGCTTCGTGAATATTATGCAATGACAGATAAAAATGCTCAGGATGATCATGGTAAAGAGTGTTACACTATTTATTCATTCTTCTATGTTTTGACTCATAATTTTTCAACTGAAATTCAGATATTCTAATTTTTCATCAGTCTTTTGGTACTTAAATATTTTCTTTACGCAGAAGGCATTGTGTCGGAAAGACAGCAACGAGTGGAAGACACAATATTAAATATACATAAATTACTGCCTAAAAATATGCTCCTAATGGTTGTGGCACAGGTATCCTCATGAAGTTTAAATTCGAACTTATACATTGTAGCAACAAATTTATGCATGGACGTATTTTTCCTCCTCTAGGCTGATGTTATGTTAGTTCAGGAGATGCTAGGGCAGAAAAAGGTATGCAATGATCCTAGAACTGCCAGCGCATGGACAGAAGTTCAAGAGAATAAATTAAATGAACTTATTAAACAAGCACGAGATGGACAAGTTTTTATGACAATGACATGAATAATTATTCATTGTGGCCGTATTTTTGTGGGTATATGAAATTCTTTGCATGGAAAACTTGGAATTCCTGTTCTTAAATTATATTCAATGAATATCTCCATTGTACGCAGATGTGTGATGGATAAAAATTACCAAGAATTTCATTGGAATGTGTTAAAAAAATAATGTTCTTACAAAATGGTTGAAGCGTATGTTTAACAAAAACGATTTGAAATAGTTTCTGGACTTTTCAGTTTGAGCATGCTTGTGTCATGACTAGTCTCATCGGTCTTTTGGACAAGAGCAACTTTGCCAAATGCATGTCATATCTTCAAGAGCTCTTGAAAATGTTAACATTTGTAATGGCTCTTATTGGGTCAATAATCACTTAAACCTTTATGATACATCGCAAATTGTGACTTTGCCACAAGTATTTGGTGTGGGTTATATATATAACACGAAAATCAATGCGGATTAGAGATTGGAGAGTGCACCATATTGTGCCTTATTTTTTCACTTGCAAAATACTTTAAGGTTTCAGCTACCAAACATATTTTTAGGTGAGAGAATCAGATGAAGTTAGTGAAAAAGGATAGGTAATTAATAAAAAATCTTTTAAACTAAAAAAGGATTTCCTCCTCTCAAAAGGCCTTTTTGCTCTGACAGAATGTTACAGAATATAGATTCTACTCGTATTGAATTTAACTAAAAGTTATGATCTATCTGATTTCTATATTTTCATGCTAATTCAGATTTATCAATTGAAGTTGTCACTTATACTAAATATTTGCTGTCAATACAAGAATAGTTTCTTTTGCAAACATACAGTGCCCCACATTGACTTGAGTGACACGAGCATAGTGTTTGATGTTAAATCATTAAGTGAATGTAAACATAACACGAACTTTGCAACCAACAATATCATGTTGCGCAAGTCAACATCACAAACAAATAAATCTCACATTCACATAGTAAGTCTTATTTACATTTTTTCCAAAGAATTTATCATCAGGTCTTTAGTAAAGCTGTGTTTACAGCTATAAATTTCATATACCAAAGGATGGTTAGGTGAGAAACAGATGCATTGTAATTTAGCCTTTTACACTGATACTCGGAAAATGTACAGACAACATTAATATGAGATGTAATATTCTTTCAATGCTTTGTAAGTGCCACACTTTCTGCATTCTAAAGAAATTTACAATAACATTCCATCAGAAATAAGTTTTAAAAGATATGTCAAAGTAAAAACTACCTAAATTAAATTTACCTCATTCAACTTAAGGTGATGCAAGTCAAAGAAAACTAATGGATTGTATAAAGCTGATTGCCTACAAATTACATTACAGTTTTCAAAACTATCTTGCTTAAATTTCACTCCATATTGTTCCATTTTATTTACATCAAAGATACATTTTATTTGTTAAATTTCATAAAATACTTTCAACTACATTTTCAGCACTAATCAACTTGCAAGCTTCTGATGGTTTTAGAGATTTACTTCGCTTTTTGACAACTAAACTTCATCTCTTTATTTGGTCCTCATTGTTGAGAAATACATCTTAACAATGTGATTACTAACGAGAATCGAACTGCACTCATAGGAACCGTCTGATCTGTTATTCATGTTGAAGATGAGTTGCCACTGTAGCTGATTGCATATCATTTTATGTGAAATATATTTTTTATTGCATGTAATTGTATCTTTCTTGCGTCAATTTTAACACTTTTTCCAATCACTTGCTTCAATTTCTTGGAACTAATCTATTTTTTGGTGCTGCTATTATAAGTGCTATTAGTATTGGTGTGTTAAGTCTGTCTTATATTTCCTTTTCAATTTCAAAGTACTTTTTCTGTGGCTTCTGCATACTTACAAGTGCTCTTATACCGCTGATGCCACCTGGGATTTTTTTTTCTCTTTCAACAGATGTATAGTTATGTTTAAAATTATTTCTTTAAATTTTTCTTGCCACAATTTTAGTACCATGTAATCTTTTTCATCTAATTTTACAACAATATTGATCTTAGGTACTACTACTTTAGAAAATGTTATTGATGACATGATGTCATTGTATGACTACATTTAAATTAATTGATAATCACCTAATCAGATGAAATGGTTTAATTTAATTTGTTATTGAACCACAGTAATATTATTTACTGTTGGACTGCATATTGTGTAGGTGTGAATCAGCTAAAACATTGCCACATATAAGTAAATTTCTCGATTTTCTCAACTGATGTTCTATCTAACAAATCTTTTTGCTTAGTACTGTAAATAAATTTGACCTCATGTAAGTCACTCTCTAATTTGTCCAGAATAATAATTATTTTAACAAAAAGAGATCTTAAATTATAAATTAATCTGTATATAACTCTCTTGTAAATTTTTGGGATCAGCAAAAGATATCGAGAATCAGAAAGGTTTTTTTGTCATGTAAGATCTTTAAAACAGAAGAAAACAATTGAAGATTTCAATACATTAAATTGAAATACATTAAATACCAAGTTAACTTACATACAAAATTGTATCCAGTTCCTGTTGCTACAAGCAAAAACAAATCATTAGCTCCACATTCAGATTTTCGATGAATATCTTTTGTTCAAATACTTACATGAATTTAAGAAGTTGTGTATCTGCCTTTGCTTCATTTGGGCATTTTTGTCCCCTTTCTTTTACTGCAATGTGTTCAAATTGCACTTTTTTCATTGCCATGACTACGTGGTTATGTGTGTAATATATTGTAGTCTTAATTTATTATTGTAGAATTAGTATTTATGGAATGGAACCATAGTGAAATTCATAATATCATTTACCAGTGTGACATGCCCATTACTACTCTCAAGACATTTCAGCTGCTAGCAAGATTTAGTCTGATAGTGTACTATAGGTGGTGCAGTATTTTTATTGAGTACACGGAATACAAAATTTATTTTAGCAAAAAATATCTTTCTATTTATTATTCATGACTGGATCTGGAATACCTCAATTTAATTGCAATTTTTCCTGCTGGTCAGAATTTGTAACTGCTTCATACAAGATATGGTTTTGTACCCCAAACTGCACCTTAATCAGTAGCTGAAATTGATCTTGATTCAGCCCAAAGTCAAACTATACTGCACTGGCTGACATTAACATTTGTTGAGGATCTGATTTGGTAATACGCAACAATTTCTGAGCCAGTAGAAATATATCATAGTCATATATTTTACAAAAGCATCAAGGTGATGTAGTGTTACAGAAACTTCAAGCATTATTTAATGCTATTAAGGCTGAGATTTAACCTAAGGATAGTTTTAAAGCTGTTACTTGACTCAATGATGTGTATTGGAGCATCAATTAAAATTCTTAATCGAACTTTCTCGGAGACTATCTTTGTCAGCCAATATTTATTTACCTTTTTTGCAAAAGAGTATAATATAGAACTCAGGATCATTTGTTGCCAAAAGAAATTAGATTTAAAACTTTCTAGGTGACTTGGTAAAAATTAATTGATAAACCCTTCAGCTATGACCGTATATTCAGATAGAGGAAAATATGTTACTACCAGAATAATTGGTCATTGGGGTTCAAAATGTTGTAACAAAAAAAATTAGATCAAGTCTTTGAGCACCAATGAGGAGAATAACTATTTTAATTCTGTTTATAAGATTATATTGTGTAACTGTCTTCATAGAAAGAGGATACTATATTTCTGACTGCAAAATATGAATGAAAGAATGATCAGAGGGAGCAGAACAGTTTCCACATTTAGAGCGAGCAGCCAACTGAATTGAGTGGTGATGAAGTCATTCAGGAAGCAGTAGCCTTGAACTTGGAATTAGTAGAAGTTGCTATGTTATATATCTGAGCAGATAAACTTTTATTCATCTCGAACTTCCAAACGGCAACATACATATTTATTTTGATTTAATTCCTTCAATTTCATTAAATTTCAAGCAGCTGGAAAACAAATCAGTTTAAATAATATTATAATGGAACGTTTTAGCGAATTGTTTTAAAGGAGAATGAAGATTTCTTTCTTCAATACCTTGCTGCAATACCAGGCATAAACCTAATTTGTGCAACTAGATTTATAAACACGGAACAGATGTCCTACTTTCATGTGAAGGGATATCTGAGAAGCCAGAAATGAAATAAGTTCAACATGAAACTGAAAAATTAAATTGCTAGGTCTATTTGTAGAGGAAGCCACTTTCAACACCTGCTCCTATTCTTGAGCATATTTTGTGCAAGACTTTAGATCTGCCTGTAACTCTTACACTTTAGATGCAAATTAACTGTTTAATGAAGCTAGTAAGCAGCATTGAGAAACTGAAAACACATATTCCTCTATCGTAAGAAATTTTTACCGTGCTTTTTTTCAAAAGTGTTGATGGCTTAATGAGTTCTTCGAGAATAGTAAAGGCCTGCCTATTGCGCCTTTCGTTCTCTTGATTTTTCTCCAAATCAATATGGTTCATGAACATAAAACAAATATCAAAAGAATGATTTTCTTGTACATATTGATGATATTATTTTAATTTGAGGAACATGACTACTCATGAAAAGCAATGAAAACTTTCTGAAATTTTAAAATGCCTGATGCCTGCGGACAAAGTAGGTTTATAGCATAATGGCAAAGCAAGCAAGAACTGGTCAACTTGTTCATCAGACCAAAATAAATTTCCACACTTCTCAACTAATTTGTCTTAGATGAGTATAATACACCTGCTGTGGGGGGAATTTTAAAAATGCAAAAATTTCAGAAGTGCAACATTGAACAACCTACTCGAATATCAAGAACAAGTTGGTGCACTCTAATATACTAAGGCTTGTACTTATTGTAATATTTTGTTTGCAGCTATTCCATTTTGCTGCTATATGTCGACTCCAACCCAACATCCTATAAGAGCAACAAAACGAGCCATAAAGTAACTAAAATGCATACCATATGAAATATTCCCTGATTTTTATTAGTCCAAAAATAGATGTCTTTTTGGATATGTAGATTTTGCTTATACTAGAAGTGGGAGCATCATGCAATCCAGTCAATATATATTTTTCATTCCTGGAAAGGCTATCAGTTCGGCTACAAAAACTTAACATCTGAAGCAGAGCATATGTAACTTTGCAGCATCATCTATAAGATTGTACTTGAGATTGTTTTCAGAAAAAAATTAGTTTTGACTCAAATGTATCTCTTGTGCAGTTCATGAAGTCATCCTTGGTGCCACTGGAATACTGCAAAATGCATTAACTACAAGCAAAAAAGTGTTACATTTAGAAAACTTAGTTAATCATGTAAAAATTGAAACGAAACAACTAGTAAATGCATGAAAGTTTTCATAAATTCTACTCATCCCTGGTAATGAAAAATTTGTGTTTGAAACCATAAGCTTGAAACTATCAACCATCTTTGAGCTCAGGTTGAATAACGAATACTCTTCTTTTCATGAACAACAAGAACAACTTGAGTAGCTATGAGAATTATAAAAGATGGTAAGGAATTTATACTGATTGATCTATTTTAATGCTAACTAGTCCACTATACAATACAGTAACCATAATTGATGCTTATCCTTAGAAACTGCTCCAAGAATATTGTCATGAAACATGCTGAAAATAAATACCTTATAATTGCTTCTCAATTTATGCTACTTTTGTCTTATCTCTATTCTTCTGTGAACTTACTTTCAGGAATTCCATCAAAATAAAAAATATATTTCACTTGACAATTCTATGATTGCTTCACCATTCACTTCAATTTTTAATTCCCAAAAACAAATTGTGAGTCTAGTGTACAATTGTATACACATGTTACTCTGTTTCTTTGCTTTCATCTTTGTGATAATCTTCTTTTCTAATCTCTTCTCTTCAAGCTTCATTAATGTTTCCATTTGTATTCGAGGATTTGTTTACGTTTACACCATTTCAGTATCTAAATCATTGCATCAAACAATCTTTCAGTCTTCTTTTCAACCAATTCTATAATTCAACTGGAAATCTTTCTAATGCTATATTTTAAATTTGCCATTCTTTATTATAAGAAAAATTTCTGCAGTTCACTATGAACACCAGACGTGATGACTTATCATATTCTATTGCTATTTTTATTCTCTTCTTAAGTAAAGTTCTACAAAGTGCAAGATTCTAAATAAATGCATAAGCAACATGAATTGAGTACAATTCAAGTACTTTTAAACCTACAACCCAAATATGGTTTTTAGAGTGTGATTATAGCTGGCTGTCAAAATGCATCTTTTACTTTTATACAACTTGAACCTGGATAAATTTTACTGCAAAGGAAAAGCATGGATAGTAATGGTTATTACAAATATT
>JAULBW010007244.1:3861-15949 GCA_032358265.1 Vaucheria bursata | reverse complement strand
ATGACGGACGCCGACGTAGATGGTGCGCACATCCGAACCCTCCTGCTCACGTTCATCTACCGGTACCTGCGGCCCCTCCTCGAGGCCGGGTACATCTACATCGCGCTCCCGCCGCTCTTCGCCGCGTTGAGCGAGGTCTGCATGCCCAGCTACCAGGCGCCGCAGGTGCCCCTGCATCCCGGTCGAGCGATCATCGAGACCAAGGGCGCGCTCGGGCCGGGCGATCGCGTCGCGGCGGATCCCGGTGGTGCGCTCGGCATGTGGGTCGCGCGCGCGTTCCCCACGAGTGAGCTCGGCAGCGTGGTGGTGCCGTCAACCGTCGCTGACGATTTCGCGGTGACGGCTGCGATTGCGTGCGCGCTCCGGCGTGTGCCGCAGCGCGTGTTGGCGATCACCGAGCGGCCCGACAGTTCCGTGCTCGAGTGGGCGCGAGGTCGTGGGGCGGTGCCGACGATCGTCGTGTGGGGCGACGACGGTGACATCGCCACCCCAGAGGACGTCGGCCCCGCGATCGCCCGCGGTGGCGTCGTGCGCCTCCCCGTCGACATGACCCGCACCGACGAGCTCCTCGCCGTCGCCGGCCCCATCATCGCCTGGACGTGAGTTTCGACCTCACTCGCTCGCTGCGCTCGCTCCGTTCGGTCGAGTTGCTGTTCGTGCAGCGGCCTGCGGCCGGGAGACGACAACAAGCGTCACGCCTTCGGCGTGCTAGCGACGTCGGGAGGCGGGGTCGGTGATGGACGGCGGGTCGTAGCCGGCGTCGGCGGGGTTGACGTCGGTGCCGGGCGGGACGATGGCGTCGATGGCGTCGAGTACGTCGGGGGTCGCGACGACGTCGACGCCGGCGAGCACGTCCTGGAGCTGGGGCAGCGTGCGCGGCCCGAGGATCGCGGACGTGACCGCCGGGTGGGCGAGCACGAACGCGTGCGCGAGGTGCGTGAGCGAGATGCCGGCCGCACGCGCGACCTCGAGGAGCTGCGCGACGAGTGCGAGCTTCCGTTCGTGCACGGGCGTGCCGTAGTCGAAGTGGTCCGGCTCGCGTTCTGCGCGCGACCGGGACGGCGGCGCCGCGGCGTCGTTGTACTTGCCGGTGAGCCAGCCGCCGTTGAGCGGTGCCCACGTGAGGACGCCGACGCCGTAGCGCCGGCACGTCGGCAGCACGGCGCGCTCGACGCCTCGGGCGAGGATCGAATACGGGGGCTGTTCGGCGCGCGGCTTCACGTAGCGCCGATCGGATGCGACCCATTGCGCCTCGACCAGTTGGTCGGCGGGGAAGGTGGACGTGCCGATCGCGCGGACCTTGCCCGAGCGAACGAGGTCGTCGAGCGCGCCGAGCGTCTCGTCGAGGTCGGTCGCAGGGTCGGGGCGGTGGACCTGGTAGAGGTCGATCCAATCGGTGCCGAGGCGGCGGAGGCTCGCTTCGCACGCGGCGACGATCCACCGGCGGGAGTTGCCGCGCATGTTGGGGTCGTCGCTCATGGCGTTGTGGAACTTCGTCGCGAGCACGATGTCGTCGCGGCGGCCCTTGATCGCTGCGCCGAGGATCTCCTCGGACTCGCCGAAGGCGTATACGTCCGCGGTGTCGATGAAGTTGACGCCGGCGTCGAGCGCGGCGTCGACCATCGCCGTGCATTCGTCGCGATCAGGGTTGCCCCACGCCCCGAACATCATCGTGCCGAGGCAGTAGGTGCTGACCGTGATGCCGCTGGCGCCGAGCGTGCGGAACTCCATCGGGACTCCTTCGTAGGGGCGAGAGCTGGATCGTAGCCACGACGCGCCGCTGGTCAGACCAAAGTTTGAAAAAGCATGAAACGACATGAGAAGATATGAAACATGACGCTCGAACTGCCCCCAATGACGGCCCTTGCCCTCGATCAGGCCGTGCGCCGGACCCTCGCGGAGCTCGAATCGTGTGCCGAGGAGCGCCGCGCCCACGCCGACTGGGTGCGATCCCGCTGGCGGGGCCGCCGTCGCGACGACTTCGACGCCGCGGCCGCCGAGCTCGACGCCGCGGCGCGCCGGGCCATCGGCGACCTGCGGGCGCTGTCCCGCGTGACCGCTCGCCTCGCGGCGGACGCGCGATGAGCGCGGCAAGCGCGGCGGCTCCCGAGGAGCTCGACGCCTACGTCCACGCCGCCCGCCAGCTGAGCGCGCGGGAGCGGGCGTCGCTGCAGCGGCTCGAGCGGGCGCTGGACGGGGTCGGCCCCGCTCGGACCCAGCTCGGCCCGGCCGCCCAGTCCTCGCCGCCGGCGGTCCGCTCCGTCATCGTCCAAGGCGACGCGATCTCCCGCCACGTCAGTGCCGTGGCGGACTCGTTCCGCGCCGCGGACGTCGTGCTCGCTCGGCTCTCCGGCCGCGGGAACGCGGCGGGCACCCCGACGCGTTCGGACGGTGACGACTTCCTGCCGCCCGCCGACGTCGAGGCGGAGTGGAGCTGGCCGCCCGAGTGGACGGTCGAGGCCGAGTGGGGCGACACGCGTGCGCATGGCGACGTCGAGGTCGGGGCCGGCGTGCGGGCGGAGACCGGCGCCGGGCTGTCCGTCACGCGTGAGGCGATCCGCGCCGGCACGTACGCCGAGAGCCGCATCGGCGCCTGGGCGATCGCCGCGGTGGGCAGCGCGCTCGGGCCGTTCGCCGCGAGCGCGCGCGGTGAGGTCTTCGTCGGCGCCCGGGCGCGGGGCGAGGCGCTGCTCCACATCGGTCGTGACGGCGCCCGAGCGCACCTCGGTGGCGAGGCGTTCGCGGGGGCGAAGGCCGAGCTCGATGTGCGCGGCGGCGTCGGGCCGATCGAGGCCGGCGCACATGGCGCCGTGAGCTACGGCATCGGCGCGACTGCAGACGCGGACATCGACTTGAGCATGAAGCGCATCGGCGGTCGGGTGAAGTTGGGCACGGCGCTCGGGCTCGGCTGGGAGGGCGGGTTCGAGTACTACGTCGAGCCCGCGTGGATCGCGGAGGGCATCGCCAGCGTCGGTGACGAGGCCTTCGAAGTCGGCGTTCGCGTGGCGGACGAGTCCGTCGACGCGGCCGAGGAGGTGCTCGGCAGCACGCTGGCGGTCGCCGGCGGTGCCGCGTCGGCCGGCGGTTCGGTGCTGCGCTCCATCGGCGGGATGTTCGATTGATGGCGTCTCTGTCGCCCCGCTGGCGTGTCGATCTGCCGCGGCGCTGGCAGCCCTACCGTGCGCCGGACGTCGTCGTGATCGCGCGACCGCCGCGGTGGTCGGGCAGCGTCGTGCCCCACCTGATCCTCGGGCGGGACCGCGTCCCCACCTCCGTCGCGCTCGACGACGTCGCCGCGCGCGCCGTGGATGCGGCCTGCCTCGCGACGCAAGATGCCGAGCTGCTCGGCGAGGCCCGCTCCGTCAGAGGCTGTCTCGAGCGATGTGTGCGCGTCGTCACGTTCACCGCGGATCGACCGGCGGTCGAGGTGGTGCAGGTGCTCGCGTTCATCGCGTCCGTGCGGCCAGAGACTTCCGACGATCGGGATGTCGTGCAGTTCGTCGGTACATGCGCGCTCGGTGAGCTCGTGCGCTACGCGCCGGCGTTCGCGTCCGTTGTCGAGAGCATCTCCGTGCGCTCCTAGCACCGCGGGGTGCGAACGCCACGGCTGGACGGTTCCTCGCCATCCTGGAGCTCGCGAGCGCTCGGCTGCGCGAGAGGCCGATCGACATGATCGACTGGTGCGCCGACCGGGACGTGGTCGAGCTGGGGGGAGCAGAGCATGAAGATCGGGATGTTCCTGAGCGACACCGGCGGGCGTCGCTCGACGGTCGAGGAGATCGTCGAGCTGGCGCGCTGGGCCGACGGCTCGGGCCTGGCGAGCGGTTGGGTGCCGTATCTCCCGTGGAGCCTCGACGCCTTCGTCGCGCTCACGGTTGCGGCCCAGGCCACCGAGCGCATCGAGCTTGGGACGGCCGTCGTGCCGACCTACCCCTTCCACCCCATGGCGATGGCCCGCAGCGCGCTGTCGGTCAACGCCGTCGCCGACGGACGACTGGCGCTCGGCGTGGGGCCGTCGCACCCGTCCGTCATCGAGTCCATGTACGGCCTCAGCTACGAGCGCGCGGCGAGCCACACGCGCGAGTACGTGCTCGCGTTGCGGCGCGCGTTCGAGGGCGACGGCACCGCGGAGGCCCACGGAGACTTCTTCGACTACTCGTCGATGTTCGCTGTACCGGGCGCCAAGCGCCCCGCGCTGCTCATCGCGGCGCTCGCACCCAAGATGCTGCAGATCGCCGGCGCGCACACCGACGGCACGATCCTCTGGTTCGCCGATGACGAGGCGCTGCGCAGCCACGTCGTGCCGCGCATCACGGCTGCCGCATCCGATGCCGGGCGTCCGACACCGCGGATCGTGAGCGCCATCCCCACGGCCGTCGCCGACGAGTCGACCGCGCGGACGCAAGCGGGCAAGGCGTTCGGCGCGTACTCACAGATCCCGACCTACCAGCGCATCCTCGCTCGCGGCGCCGGCAGCCAACCGAGCGACGTCGTGCTCGTCGGATCCGTTGCGCAGATCACCGACCAGGTGCGGCGCTGGCGCGATCTCGGAGTCACCGACGTCGTGGCCGCTCCCTTCCCCGTCGGCGACGATCGCGAGGACTCGCTGCGGCGAACGCGCGAAGGGCTCGCCGAGGTTGCTGCCACGGTGGCCGCCGGATGAGCTGCGCCTTCAGTTCGGTGACCAAGATCGTTGCGCCGCAGGCCTCGGTGTGGGCCGTGATGACCGATCACGTGCGCTACGCGAACTGGACGAGCGCGCGAGGAGTGATGCTCGAGCGCGAGGGACAGCCCGCGCCGAACGGCGTCGGAGCGATGCGTGTCTTCGACTCGGGGCCGGTGAAGGTGCGTGAGGAGGTCGTCGAGTTCGACCCGCCGCAGCGAATGGTGTACCGACTCGCGTCAGGCTTGCCGGTGCGCGACTACCGCAGCGAGATGCGACTCGACTCTGATGGCGACGTCACTGTCCTCACGTGGTCATCGACGTTTCGGCCGCGCATCCCGCTCACCGGCGGGCTGTTCACGCGCATCATGCGGAACGCGGTCGATCGATTCGCCGCCGGCATCAAGGCTGACGCCGAGGCCGCGAGCACCGGAGCCGCGCGATGAGCGAGGAAGACCTCGCCGACGCGTTGCGCGCGGTGCTGGCCCGCTTTCACGACGTCGCGGCGGATGAGGCGTCCGTGCGCGAGGCGACGGTGCTCGCGCAGCGAATGCACGAGCTCCTCGACGGCCCGCCGCGCCGACGCTGGTTCGAGGAAGGCACGATCGTCGACGGTCGCAGTGGCCGCATCGCGCGGCATCGCTTCAGCGACCGGTCCCTGTATCGGGGCACGGCGAACGCCCTCGCACCCCCGGTGCGGACGTCGACCATCGATCTCGGCGGAGGCCGCTTCGCGATCGAAGCTCGCGTGACGCTGGGGCGGCTCTACGAAGGTCCGCCGAACGGCGTGCACGGTGGCTATGTCGCCGGCGTGTTCGACGACGTGCTCGGCGCGACGCAATCGCTCATCGAGGGCCCGACGGGTCTGACCGGCACGCTGCAAGTGCGGTATCGCAACGTCACGCCACTCGACCGCGAGCTCGTGTTCGTGGCGTGGGTCCATCACGTCAGCGGGCGGCGCATCCAGTCTCGGGCGACGTGTCACGCGGACGGCGTGCTCACCGCGGACGCCGAAGCGCTCTTCGTGCGGGTCGACATGGCGGAACTGGCCCGCCGTGCGACGGCGGGGGAGCAGGCGGACGACTAACGTCCGCCGCCATGATCATCGTTGCCGGCACGCTCACGTTCGACCCCGAGAAGGCGCAGATCCTCGCCGAGGGCTTCGACAAGGTCCAGGCCGCCACCCTCGAAGAGGACGGCTGCCTCGGGTACGACTACTTCCTCTCGCGCAACCAGCCCGGCGTGGTGCTGATGTTCGAGAAGTGGGAGTCCGAGGAGGCGCTCGCTGCCCACATGCAGAGCCCCAACATGGCTGCAGTCGGTGCGGTCATGGGCCAGATCGGCATCGTCGGGGCCGACGTCAAGAAGTACAGCGGCGCCACGGAGGGCCCTCTCTTCTAGCTCGCGACCGCGATCGACGCGCATGGAGGCACCCGAGATCGTCTTCCTCTGCACCGGCAACGCCGCGCGCTCGGTCATGGCGACGGTGCTCTTCCGCGAGCGCACGGCCGGCTTCGTCGCGTGCGGTGCCGGGACGCACGTGGTCGAGGGTCAGCCCATGAGCGTCCGCACGCGGACGGCGCTCGCTGCGTTGGGGCTCGCCGATCCCACGCACCGCAGCGCGCAGCTGTGGGAGAGCGACGCGCGACGGGCGGACCTCCTCATCGCGATGGCACCCGAGCACGTCGCCTGGGTGCGCCGGATGTTGCCGGACGTCGCGGCGCGCACGGCGACCCTGAAGCGTCTCGTGCGGTTGCTGCCGGCCACCGCCGGTGGCGGTGACTTCGCAGCACGCGTGGAGTCGCTCGACCTCGCGTCGATCGAGCCCGAGCCGTGGGAAGAGATCGTCGACCCGGGCGGGGGTGAGCAGGATGTGTTCCACGCGTGCGCGCGAGAGCTCGACGTCCTCGTCGACGAGCTGATCGACGCGTTGGGTGCGGCGCGACGAACGGACTAGGCGGGCGCGTGCGCGTCGAGGGCCCGACCGCGTCGTTCCGACGCGATGCGATCGTGCTGAACGTCGCGATCGGCATCGTCGGGGTGACGTTCGGTGTGCTCGCCGACTCGGCGGGGCTGTCGCTCGCGAAAGCAGTCGCGATGTCGCTGTTCGTCCTCACCGGCGCGTCGCAGTTCGCAGCGGTGTCCGTGATCAAGGACGGCGGATCGCCGGTGACCGCAGTCGGCAGCGCGCTCGTGCTCGCGGCGCGCAACACGCTCTACGGCCCGGTGCTGTCGCCGTGGATACGCGGCGGTCTCGGACGGCGCGCGGTGGCCGCGCAGCTGGTGATCGACGAGACGACCGGCATGGCGACCGCGCAACCCACGCCGAACGAGGCGGAGCACGCGTTCTGGTTCACCGGTGTCACGCTCACGACGCTCTGGGTGGCGGGCACCGCGGTGGGCGTGACCGTTGGCGGCCACATCGGCGACCCCGACCGATGGGGGCTCGACGCCGCGTTCCCTGCGGCGTTCCTCGCGTTGCTGGCGCCCCACGTTCGCCGGCGGCCGGGGCAGGTGACGGCGCTCGTCGCCGCGGCGCTCACCGTCGCCGCCACGCCCGTCACGCCGAAGGGTGTGCCGATCCTGGTGGCCGCGCTCGCCGTGATCCCGGGTCTGTTCGTGCACGACCGGCGGGCGTCCGCATGAGTTGGGCGGCGATCGCGGTGCTCGCGGCCGGCGCGTACGCGTTCAAAGCGCTGGGCCTGCTCGTGCTCGGCGGGAGGGACGTGACCGAGCGATTCCAGCCCCTCGTGGCGCTCGTGCCGGCGGCGCTGTTCACCGCGCTCATCGTGCAGCAGACGCTGGTGAGCGATGGCGAGCTGGTGATCGATGCCCGCCTCGCCGGGGTCGCCGCGGGCATCGTCGCGGTGTGGCGACGCGCGCCATTCATCGCGGTGGTTGTGATCGCGATGGCAGTCACCGCGCTGGTGCGCGCGCTGGGTTAGCTCACCAGAGCTGGTCGCTGTACGTGAGCGTCCCCGGGATGACGGGGATGAACGGCGCGGCCAGCCCCACCGTGCCGAGGCCGGACTTCGCGATCGCGGTGCCGAGGTCCGCGAACGTCTCGTCCCACACCTCGCGCGGATCGGTCTGGAGGAAGAACGCGACGAGCAGCTTCTCGCCGACGCCGACCCCCGTGTTCGGGACACCCGGGAAGTCACGCGGAGAGAACACGAGCGCTTGCGCGACGGGGGAGCCCTCGGCGACGACGGCGGGCAGGGCGTCGTCGAGCAACCAGCGCGCGAGGTCGTCGAGCGACGCGCCCTCGGCCCGGTCGATCCAGGTGACCACGAGGCCCGGGTAGCGGTGGTCGAGGGTGATCTCGGGGGGCACGGGCCACTCGGGCCGGTTGACCGATCCGAGGAAGTCGTAGAGCGACGTCGTCACGTGCGTGCGGTCGCCGTTCATGCGACCCTGCTCACCGAGCCACTGGGTCTGCGGGAACGACCACGCGAAGTGCTCGTCGACGCGGTCGGCCAGGTAGAAGTAGAAGGCGATGTAGCTGCCCGTGTCGGTCGGGGTGGCGACCGTGCTGGGCGTCGGGTAGCGGAGGTCCTTCAGCGGCCGGGTGGCCACGAACCGCCCATAGGAGAACGCCCACGGGCCGACCATCACGCCGGAGTACGCGTGATCGTGCTCGTACCAGCGGTTGTACTCGGCGAGCCGCGCCGGGTCGTCGGTCGGCTCGATCATCGTGATCATGGCGTGGCCCAGGTCGATGTGCGTCCCGTCTGCCATCGTGCGCGCTCCCCGTTGGTCACCGCGGTCGAGCGCGGTCCTGCAGGCGGCACCCTAGGCCAGCCCTAGGCGGGGGTCACGGTGCTCCGCATCGCTCGCGCGTCGGCGCCCGGCGGTTCCGGGCTGGGTCGTGCGCCGAGGGCAGGGGATAGCCTCCCGCACCGTGGATCTCCGCTACACGACCGACGAGCTCGCCTTCCGCGACGAGCTCCGAGCATGGCTGCACCGCGTGCTGCCCGATGTCGGGCCGCCACCGCCGGAGGACGACTACGCGGCGCGTCGCGTCTACGAGACGGCGTGGCAGCGGATGCTGTTCGAGGCCGGATACGCCGGCATCAACTGGCCGAAGGAGTTCGGTGGTCGGGGCGCGACGCCCACCGAGCACCTCATCTTCCTCGAGGAGACCGAGCGGCTGAACGCGCCGTACGTCGGCGTGAACTTCGTCGGTCTGCTGCACGCCGGGCCCACGCTCATCATGGAAGCGAGCGACGAGCAGAAGGCGGCGCACCTCCCGAGCATCCTGCGCGGCGACGAGGTGTGGTGCCAGGGGTTCAGCGAGCCCAACGCGGGTTCCGATCTCGCGTCCTTGTCGACGCGAGCGATCCGCGACGGCGATGACTACGTGGTCACCGGTCAGAAGATCTGGACGTCCTACGCGCAAGCCGCCGACTTCTGCGAGCTGCTCGTCCGCACCGATGTCGAGGCGCCGAAGCATCGCGGCATCACGTGGTTGATCATGTCGATGGATCTACCCGGCATCGAGGTGCGACCCATCAAGACCGCGCTGGGGCCGAGCGAGTTCAGCGAGGTGTTCCTCGACGAGGTGCGCGTGCCGGTCGCCAACCGCGTCGGCGCGGAGAACGACGGTTGGCGAGTCGCGATGGTCACGTTCAGCTTCGAGCGTGGCACCGCGTTCATCAGTGAGCTGCTCGCCGACATGCGCGAGCTGCACGAGCTCTCCGAGGTGGCCAAGAAGGTCCTGCGTTCCAGCGGCACCGCGTGGGACGACATCGAGATCCGGCGCGAGTTCGGTCGACTGCAGGCCGAGTACGACGCGCTGTGGGCGTTGACCAAGCGCAACGTGTCGCAAGCGGCCCGCACCGGCGTGCCCGGCCCGGGTGGCTCGGTGTTCAAGCTCTACTACGCGGACGTCAAGAAGCGCGCGAGCGCACTCGCGTATCGCATCCTCGGCCGCATGACGCTCGGCATGGACGAGCTCGGCGACCTGAGCGGAACCGATTTCGTCGGCGACCGCGTCTACACGCTCACGTCGTCGATCGCGGCCGGCACGTCACAGATCCAGCGCAACATCGTGGGCGAGCGAATCCTCGGTCTCCCGAAGGAACGGTAGGGAGCAACGTGGACTTCGAGCTGTCCGACGATCAGGTCGCCCTCGTCGAGGGCATGCGCTCGCTCCTCGAAGGCCGCTTCGGCATCGAAGCCGTGCGTGCGCTCGAGGCGAGCAACGGCATCGAACGTGCGGCATGGCGTGAGCTCGCCGACACGGGCGTGTTCTCGCTGGTCGTGCCCGAAGCAGACGGCGGCGTCGGCCTCGGCTACGCCGATGCCGTGCTCGTGTTCGAGGAGCTCGGGCGAGCGCTCGTCCCGGGGCCGCTCGTGCACACCTTCGTCGCCGCGGGGCTCGTGGATGGCGCCGCGTCGGGCGACAGCGTCGTCGGCATCATCGAGCGGCCTTCGTGGGGCCCGGCGATGGTCGAGTACCTGCCGGCGCTCGATGTGCTCCTCGTGCTCGACGACGAGGGTGTGGCGCGCATCGACCCGTCGACGCTGACCGCGACGGCCTTGCACCGACCGCTCGACCCGCTGACGCCCACGTGGCGCGTCGATCGGCTGCCCGATGGCACGAACGTCGCGGGACCGCAGGCCGCGGACGAGATCCGTCTCCGCGGCGCGGTGCTCACGTCGGCGTTGCAGCTCGGCCTCGCCGAAGGTGCGCTCGAGCTCGCCACCGCCTACGCGAAGGAGCGCCAGCAGTTCGGCAAGGTGATCGGCCAGTTCCAGGCCATCAAGCACCTCTGCGCCGACATGGTGGCGCGCGTCGAGGTGTGCCGCGCCGCGGTCTACATGGCCGGCGTGTGTCTCGACGATCCGGAAGTGGGACATCCGTCACGTGCGGCGTCGGTCGCGCGCTTGTTGGCGAACTCGACGTCGAGCGACAACGGTCGTGATTGCGTGCAGGTCCACGGTGGCATGGGCTACACGTGGGAGGTCGATGCGCACCTCTACGTGAAGCGTGCGTGGGTGCTGGCGACCGCGTACGGCTCGAGCGACGAGCACGCGGAGCGATTGTCCTCCACCGTCTGACCGGCACGCGTATATTGCCGTCGCGGCGTCGACGGTCGCATGTATCCATCTGCATCGAAAGGCAATGTGAACATCGCGTCACGGGTCGATCAGCTCATGGTCGATCATTTCCCCCCGCGGCAAGATCGCTTTCATTCCGCGTACTGCGGGTGGATGGCGACCTTGTGAAGGCTTTCTGACGATGTTCGTCGACGACCTCGAGATGTGGGGCGATCGAACCGCGCTCATCACTTCAACCGGCGCGGCGATCTCGTATCTCGAGCTCGCCGCGCAGATCGAGCGCGTCCGCGAAGGGTTCGGGACGGCGCGCCGGCTCGTGCTCATCGAGGCGCGCAACGAGCTGCAACCGGTGCTCTGCTACCTCGCCTGCCTGCGGGGCCGACATCCCGTCATGCTCGTGCCGGGCGGTCGCGGCGACGTCGACGACCTCGTCACGACCTACCGGCCCGATTTCGTGGTCGCGAAAGGCGCCGAAGGTTGGGGGATGCGGCCCATCCACGACGGCGGCGGCCACGACATGCATCCCGATCTCGCGGTGATGCTGTCGACTTCGGGCTCCACCGGCACGGCGAAGTTCGTGCGCCTGTCTCGCGCCAATCTCGACGCCAACGCGATGTCGATCGCGACCTATCTCGGCATCACCGATGCCGATCGTGCGCCGACCGCGTTGCCCTTCCACTACTCGTACGGACTGTCCGTCGTGAACTCGCACCTCGCGCGCGGCGCCGCGGTCTTGCTCACCGAGGACTCCGTGGTCGAGTCGTCCTTCTGGGACAGCTTCGCCGCCCATGGCGCGACGAGCCTCGCCGCGGTCCCGTACACATTCGAGCTGCTCGATCGCGTCGGCTTCGAGGACATGCAGCTCCCGATGCTCCGCTACGTGACCGCCGCCGGCGGACGCGTGCCGCCGGAGACAGTTGCGCGTTACGCACGCACGGCGCGCCGCGACGGCTGGGATCTGTTCGTCATGTACGGCCAGACCGAGGCGACCGCCCGCATGTCCTACGTGCCGCCGTCGCTCGTGGAGCGCTTCCCCGAGTCGATCGGCGTGCCGATCCCCGGTGGCACCTTCGAGCTTCGCGACGACGACGGCTGCGTCGTCACCGAGCCGGGGCGTCCTGGTGAGCTCGTGTACTCGGGGCCGAACGTGATGATGGGCTACGCCCGCGGCATCGAGGACCTCGCACTCGGCGCGCAGATCCACGAACTGCCCACCGGCGACATCGCGTTGCGCACGCCCGAAGGGATGTATTCGGTCGTCGCCCGCAAGTCTCGCTTCCTCAAGATCTTCGGCCTGCGCATCGGCCTCGACGAGATCGAGGCCCAGCTCACTTCGAGCGGCTACCGCGCCGTGTGCACCGG
>JAULBW010007233.1:0-15952 GCA_032358265.1 Vaucheria bursata | reverse complement strand
AATCCAAGAGATTTCCAATTAACCATAAGAAAGATGACACATGGCAAATTGTAGAACAAAGGAGTTCATAAAGGTTTATAACCAAGGTGTTGACATGAAGGATTTGGCACTTAAGGGGCAACTAGGATGAAAGGCACAATGAGGTAAAAGGGCCAAAAAGGCAAGAGAAGGTGTAGACAAAATATTAGGTAAACATAGACAAACATTAATGAGCATAGTCAAGCAGTTATGCTGTAACAATCTAAAGGGATGGTAGGACCAGCAAGTATCCTGACAAAAGTATCTAAGAAGTTAACTGTGTAATGTTGTAAGGATCCAATTTCCAAATCTCACGTATATAATCAGCAACACAAGGTAGACCAAAAACACAAGAGAGATGCACACTTAATTTATTATAGTAGAACCTACTTCATGTGTTGCCGAGAATGAATCTTGCAACACATCACAAAAGATATAATGAGCACAATTCTTTGAAAGAATCGTACACAAATAACATTTTACAGCAAAATAATCACGGTTCAATAGCGAATCGCACGGCAACATATTAGATCCTGACAAATGTCTTTTCCCTCATTACTTTACACAGGGCTTAATCTTTTTACAAGTTGGATAGTTTTTCTTAATATCTACCTTTTACCAATAACTTCAGGCTCCACAACATAGGAAGAACTGTGCTTACGTAGGTTCTTTTGCAAGAAATCATGATTGTGCTGCCCTTTGGGTAATTTCACAATTTGAACAATTCCATTTGGTTGACTGCAGTACTCAGAATTCCTAGCCTTCAGCAGCTATACAGAAGGAATGGGTTTTAGTTTCAATGCTTTACATCATCCTTTTCATCTTACAACAATCGTTTTGATAAGACTTGATAAAATATATTGAATTTGTTTTTCACTTTTCTGGACTTCAAATCTAGCCAAGGAAGCAGATGGGCTTACTGTATTTATAGTGGAATCGGTAGATGAATATCCTTTTTTCACTTGCAGAGCATATCCAAATAAGAAGTAGAGTTAATTATGGATACCGATGTGGTAAAATTTTCATGGTTTAACAATGATGTATATTGTGATATTGAAGACAACAGATGCTCATCGAATTTTGGTCATTCGAATGAAGTGGCAGAATAACTTAAATTTTTCATATTTGAAGATGCACCAAATTGCTTTCCATTTTCCTTAAGATTACTTCAAATAAAGATTCCATTCTGGCTTGGTCTAACTTACATATTTCGCTGCAAGCCAACTGAAGAGACTTTATTATCTAGATAACTATGAAAAACTTATAGAAGTTCGTGTGTGGAGCTTTTTTCCGCTGATATTTCAAGAATTACGAAATTGCTCAAAATGTTCAAGCTTTAATTTTATGGTCATAAATTATCGAGTAGTTCAGTTGAACCTACTATTTGCGTTTTTTCAAAATCTGCAGTTCTGTCGTTGCTAGTATATTAATCAATTTTGTCATAACGAATTTTATTCTTTAAGGAGACATTTATTTTTCCTGAAGATCCATTCAGATTTTGAAAAATCTTTTTTGGCGATTCATCACGCAACCATTAATCTAAAACAATTTATAATCTCGTTACTCTCTATCATTTCAGTAAATTGTTTTAATCATTTTAAACGAAAATAATGGTAGAAGAATCAGGAAATGGTGTGCTGAAATTAACTCTAACTGAACTTCGAGGATCTTACAGCAAGTTGCAGCAGGAGAGGATAAGCAGTAAATGTATTAAGCCTCACGTTGTACTCTCAGGCACTTCACATGTAATCGTCGAAAAGGAGGCACTAGGAGCGAAAGATCATCACGATCGTGTTAAAGCGCTATTTCCAAAGACATATGGCTTACCTAGAGTTGAGCTAAAAATTGGGGAAGAGAAAGATGCAGTGAAGAGCCCTTTAAAATTAGGGGTCGTTCTTAGCGGAGGACAGGCTCCAGGAGGGCATAATGTTATAGCCGGCGTGTTTGACTATGCTATGAAATGCAATGAGGAAAGTAAGGTCTTTGGGTTCTTGAACGGTCCTCATGGTGTCATGAATGGAATTTTCTGCGAGGTAAGGAATGTCTAATTGAACACTACTGAAAGCACTTTAACTAAGTTTCTCTCGTTTCTAGATAAATCGAGAAATGATGGCGTTATATCGTAATACTGGTGGGTTCGATATGTTGGGAAGTGGGCGTGATAAAATATCCTCTGAAGCGCAAATGGTATCTTCTATGAAAGTTTGTACCGCTTTGGGTTTAGATGGTCTCATTGTTATTGGGGGTGACGATTCAAATACTAATGCTGCTGTTCTAGCAGAGTATTTCGTTGCCAATGGCTGTACGACTAAAGTTTGCGGCTGCCCCAAAACTATCGATGGGGATCTGAAAAATGAATATATACCGATTTCTTTTGGATTTGATACCGCCGCTAAGACTTTTAGTGAGCAGATTGGAAATGTGGCTTTGGATACTCTTGCCAGCCAGAAGTACTATCATTTTATTCGCCTAATGGGTCGTGCTGCTAGCAATATAGCATTAGAATGTGCTTTGCAAACTCGACCCAACATGTGCCTAATATCAGAAGAAGTGGAAGCAAAAGGAAAAAATCTTCTTCAGATTACACATGAAATAGCTGACATGGTAAAATTAATATTTTTACTTAAAATTTAATTTTGAGAACCATACAATCTTAGGCACAAATTTGCAGAATTATTTTCTGTGCGATGTCATACCATTGTGAAACTAAATGACCAGCTTTTATTGAAATGCTTACAACAGCAAATAAGAAATAATCACAATAGTTCTGGTTCAAATCTTTCACAGTACAGTTTCTTTTCATGATATGATGGGATGGATGAAACTGAGCAATTACTACATGAAAGAGGGGCAACTTTTACATCATGTATACATTTGCTTGAAAAACCTAGGTTTTGCAACTATCCGTTAGCACTAAATATCGAACTATAGTAATCTAAATTTATTTAAAATCTTAATTATAATCTCATAGCTGTAGAAGCTTTGTATGATAAAATTGGATAATCAATGATATCAAAAGTAACCCCTAGGGCACACTCCACTATCAACATTAAATGAGCATAAAAGTAATTCTCTGAAATTGGCATAATTTTTTATAATTAGTCTTATTTAACATTGGCAACCAGTGGTCCCCTTTGATTAATGTTTTATCGTCTCCAAATAGTACTATTGGCATGCATAATTATTGCCTCGAATAATATTAAATATTTGAACAAAGGGGTTTGTAGTAGCTCTAGTGATGATCTGCTTAATATGCTTCCCTTTTTTCATTAATAATGCAAGTATAACTGCAAGAAAAAATTGCTTTAAGGATATGGATTATAATTTACTTCTAAATTGAAGTTAAATTTAGTTGGTGAAATTTTGCT
Source organism: Vaucheria bursata (assembly GCA_032358265.1). Classification (NCBI taxonomy): domain Eukaryota; class Xanthophyceae; order Vaucheriales; family Vaucheriaceae; genus Vaucheria; species Vaucheria bursata. The sequence goes on along the minus strand of JAULBW010007233.1, from coordinate 12,566 downwards.
CTTAGATTTTGAAAATAGTTTTTAAATGATTCCTGGAATTTTCCATGTATTATTTTTTCATTTATTTATAATTCTTCCTCGCAAAAATCAATGATCTAATGGATTTTATAGCATGCATCTTTAAGGATTTCCATCAGTAGGAAAAGGAATAGTAGAGTAAGCAATTAACAATTATTGACAGGCATTTTAACTAAACTATATTTTATGCTGATTATTGTTTTAATAACGTTTAAGTAAGTTTACCATTATACTGGTAGCATGATGTTGCGTATATTGCAACTTTTTTTAGCATATGGTATATTTCCTAACATTAGCGGGCTAGTTAACTCATCTAATCACAGTGCAAATTCTATTCTAGGTAGTCAAGCGTTCTGCTGATGGAAAAAACTATGGGGTTGTTATGCTTCCTGAAGGACTTATTGAATTTATACCAGAATTCAATGCACTTATTGCACAAATAAACTTGGTTCTCTCAAAGGGCACAGAGCCGACCATCGAAGCAATGACTGCTGCCTTAAATCCAACAAATCGGGCTGTTTTCTCGTTCTTGCCACATACTATTAAATTGCAACTTCTTCTAGATAGAGATCCACATGGAAATGTCCAAGTATGTAGCTTAATATTTACTTATGTATACATATTGCTTACAGAATCGCGAAATGTTTTACTCCGTTATACATTTCGATTGTAACTGTAACTGGATGTTTTTGATACCAGCATTCACATTTTGGAACAGGTTGCGATGATAGAAACTGAACGCATGCTGGCAGAGACTGTACATGCAGAGTTGGAACGGCGCCGTGGAGCGGGTTTATACATGGGGAAATTCGTTACCCAATTCCACAGTTTTGGTTATGAAGGCCGTTGTGCACTTCCTTCTCATTTTGATTGTTCATATAGCTATACTCTAGGTTACACGGCAGGTGCTTTGATTGCTAAAGGACATAATGCCCTTATGGTCAGCGTTCAAAATATGCAGGTTATAGATTATTTTGCCAATATACTATGCTTTCAAAAGTATTGGCAGATATTTTAACATGATGAAATTAAACTTCACCTATTCGTTTAATAATTACTTTCATTTTCTTGAGATTTTATCTACCTAAAGGCAGGCTTTCATAGACATACTGTAATTGTTACATTATATTTCATGGTAATGTTATGCTCATAGTCTTCTGTTTTCCATGTATTTCTTAAGGCACCTATTGAAGATTGGACAATTGGTGGTGTTCCCATTACAATGATGTGTCATATGGAAGTGCGACATGGCGAAGACAAACCAGTCATTATGAAAGCCCTTGTTGATCTTGAAGGTGCTCCTTTTAAGTGAGTGCACTAGTGGACTAGATATCCTTGGTTGAATCGTTTCAAATGTATGCAATATCGTTAAATTTACAAAATTTTATTTCACATATTTTAGGGCATTTGCTAAGAATCGAGACAAGTGGGCATTGGCAGACATGTATCGTGCCCCTGGTCCAATTCAGTTTTATAGTGAGGGTGCTAGAGATTCAAACATGACTTTGATGTATGAGTTGTTAGGCGATGCTGCTGATGAAATTGCTCATCTTGACCCAATCTCAACTCTTGGCGATACCACTTCGATGGGATCTTCCAAGATGCTTTTCCGTCCGATTCCTCCACTACTCCGCAGCAAGGTTGAACAAAGCAGATTAAATTATGTACCAAAGGTGAGTACTTGTACATATTTTTTTCATTTGGAACTGCAATTGATATTTTGTTGATTTTTTGTTATTCTCAAGGTTGCGCGTGGGTTAGAAGGCAAATCTGTAACAGACGTGTCTTTTATTGAAGATGAACCAACACAGGTAGGTAATACTAAATGAAAATGTAAAAAAAGACATGTTGCTCATGTTTTAATTTTTTATTCAGTGCCTTCATTCTCGAGATGCTGGAGTTATCAAAAATATGTTGCTCATGTTTTAATTTTTTATTCAGTGCCTTCATTCTCGAGATGCTGGAGTTATCAAAAATATGTTTCCTCATACTTACGGAATGAACCTCTTACAAATATCATCAAAAAGCTCGACATCTCCTCCGAAAGCATTACGCATTGCTGCTGTATTTTGCGGGCGACAGGTGCGAGAATTGAAAATTTTTAAATGAAAATTATATCTTACATCCAAATAATTCCAATAATCAAGGAAAAATTGAACTGCTGCACCCTATTTTGTACTGATACTTTTTCACTGTGCCGAAGGGTGTTATTCATTAATCTTGTCTGTCAGGCGGCTGGAGGACATAATGTTTTATGGGGTATGCATGCATTTTTGAAAAATACTGGCAGCACATTGTTAGGTATTGTTGGAGGGGCCAAAGGCTTGTTCGATCAACAATGCGTTGAGATCACAGATCTGCTCATGGATGATTACCGAAATCAGGGGTAAATACATCTCTATGCAAAAACTTTTTAGCACAGATATTAATTTTCCTTCTTTTGATTTCAAATTAGGGGATTTGATCTTCTTGGAAGAACAGTGGACTGCATTAGAGATGAATCTGAAATGGCACTTGCTCAGGCATTATTTTTATTTTTACCGAAATGGTTGTGACTATTACATATGCTTAATCCTCTTGAAATATTTCTGCTGTATATTGTAGGCTGCTTGTGAAGCGCTTGAACTTGATGGGCTTGTGATGATTGGAGGTTCAAAAACTCAAACAGATGCGGCATATCTGGCAGAGTATTTTAAAAAAGTAGGTGTGAAGACATCTGTTGTAGTTGTTCCTTGCAGTATAAGTGGAGGAGCTCGAAACCAATTTGTAGAAATTGCTGTTGGATCTGATAGTGCTGTTAAGGTATCTAGCATGTTTACATATTGGATGTTTTTTTTAAATCTATTTATAACTTAATTGAATCATTAATGCGCTTCTTCACGAATTTTGTTTGAATTAAAAAACTTAGATTTTAAACAATGTTTAGTTGTTTTTTATTCGATTTGTTTCTCAGATTATTATACTTTTTCCAGGTGTACAGCCAGCTGGCAGGGAATACTGCCATAGACGGTGCTAGTGCGCGAAAATATTGGTATTTCATGCGTTTAATGGGACAAAGTCCTAGTCATATTGCCCTCGAGGTGGCTTTGCAGACTCATCCAAATGTTGTCTTACTTGCTGAGGAGGTAGCAGCTAAGCGATGGAACTTACAAGATATTGTCCTAGAAATTGCAGATGCTGTTCAGATTCGTTCTGCTTCAAACCATAATTTTGGTACAGTTCTTATACCCGAAGGCCTCATATCCGCAATTCCTGAAATTGGTACCTTAATGGAAGAGGTGAGTTACTTTCTAGAATAAGAATACTATAGTTGATAACCATGATATGAGCTTCCTGCAAATCCAGCCTTCCTTCCAGCACTTTTCAATGAAAATAAAATAAAGTTGGTAATAATTTTACACTTCATAGAATAAACTTGTAAAAAAATGAGTGATTCCTCCGTTGCGATACTTAAGTTTCATGCAGATCTTATAAAATAATAATATATGTTAAGTACACTATAGTAATATTGCAAAATCCTGTTAGATTGATGCTGTTTACTTGGAAAGTGGCAAAGAAGTACTTTCTTTAGCTCAAGTTCAGGAAAAGCTTTCTCGATGGGGATCAGCCCTTCTTCAGAGCCTGCCACTCTTTATTCAACAGCAGGTATGTTTAATACAAAGAATCAGAAAGTTATTAAACTATTCTGACTAGCTCAAAAGAAAATATTGAAAATAATAAAGTATAATTTTTACCTGAGCTTCTAATGAGATGTTTCATTTATGAAAATATGACCCCTATTCGAAGTAATGCAAAGTATATTCTCATAGCTGTATAGGATTCTGGATTAAAAGAAGTCTTTTAATCGATGTTAATATATATTTTGGCCATGTTCAATTTTTCAATACAGGTTTGTCTTGAACGTCAGAGCAATAGAATGGCTCAGCTCAGCCAAATTGAAACTGAAAAAATGCTTGTTTACTTTGTCGAAGAGGAGTTGAAACGTAGACGAAAGGCAGGCGTATTCAAAGGAAAGTTCAGTGCCGTTTGTTCTTATCTTGGATATCAAGCACGTTCTTCTCTCCCAACCAATTTTGATTGTGACTATGCATTCAATCTTGGAGGGATTGCTGCATCCCTTGTTCACTTCGGTTATAGTGGCTATTTAGCTGCTATTACAGGACTCAAAGGCGATGTTACTTCATGGCAGGTATATTTTTAATTTTGAAATTGCTGATTACTTGATTCAGTGTAAATTCGTATGTCTATATTTCCCTTTTATAGCCGGGGGCGGTGCCATTTGTTGCCATGCTCGTTGATGACAGCGTTGAAAAGTTTATAGGCAGTGGACAAACACGCCCAAGAATTCCCCCAGCTCAAGTCGATCTTAATGGCAAAGCATTAAAAGAGCTTCACATCAAATTGAACGATGGCCAACATTCTGACAAGTTAGAACAACTTTATAGTATTCAACAATATATCATATTATTTCACATCAAATAATTTACCTCTCATAGGCCTTATGTTGAGCTCAATGAGCGCAATCATCGTAGGATAACAAAACATATGTATTGTCGTTAATTTTATGCATTTATATTTATTTTTCAAGACCTTATTTGGAAGTCTGGGTTAAATAATCTTTCAATCATTCCTGAAATAATATCCACAATTCTGATAAGCAATATGTACACGTACATTTATTGTTTCAATAATTTAGAGCTGATGGGTGAAAAGTTTAATAATTTAAATATCATTAATGATGATTTTTTTCCAGGTATCGTAATCCAGGTCCTATCCAATTTGCAGGGAATACTGCCGAATCTCGTCTTATGACCCTTGAGCTCGAAGGGTCAGATTATTTTACTCAACTTTCTGTTCTGAGAGAGGCTTTAGCTCAAGTTGTTCAGGCCTGCAGGCCAGGTTGTTCCAGTTCATTGCTAGATATTTCAACCAAGTCTCTGCAGGTACTAGGAGAGGTAATGGCTCTCCAGGAACAGAAGTGAAGGAAAACATAAGTGGACTTCATGCATCTCAATGTCACTAGATGACTATGCAGCATATCTTTAGTATGCTCAATCCTTTTGATTTTGCAACAAATGCAATATAATGGAATCTATCTTGCTTAGCTCTTTTTACTGTGGGGTTATGTTCGAGTGGAGATATTATATCTTTTGTCAGTTAGTCAATCATAGAAATCGATATGCATGTATTTACTATTACATAAATTTTTTATAACAAATTTTTTTGCGATAAAAAAATGGGAAAGAGTCTTGTGTACAAAATATACAAATCTCACAATATATACGGAAACCCAATTCGAAAAATGGCTATTCAGGCTTGGCTACTTTACATCATCATCCTTAATGCTTCCCCCCCTTTAGAACATTCGACTAAATCTGATATTATCACTTCCATAAAATTATATTGAAAATATCTAAATAAAAAAATGCAAGTTATATGATAAATACATGCATGCTATGTCAAAAATCTACAATATTATAAAATAATGCAAGCTGCCGGGCCAACTGAATGCCTCTATAAGATAGTTTAAGTAAACCCAGAATGACTTCAATCGATTTCATGAGAAATTTATTTCCACATATATAATTTTTGAGTACCTCAATGTTGAACAAAAATAATATATACAAATTATTTCCATAAAATACTAATTCCAGATGAATATAAGTTAATTCTACTCTGGGTTCAGCCAGTGAGATGATAAATCTTCAATAGGCATAAAAAGAAAATGGAATGAAATTAAAAGTCAAACTAGCAAACTTTGAGATATATTAAATGAAATTAATATTCTAGCTTCATGTTACATATTACTCTTTCTCATGAGGTATCTATATTAGAATTTATCATGTGGTTTTTGTTACAATATATATTTATCTACCATCCTGCTTGAAATCCAAGAAAATATTGGTTTATAATATACTGACTTCAGTCTTGATTGCAGGGATAACGAAAAATTTTGTATTGCATTGTCTTCTATGGTTTCCATGGTAAACATTGAGAAATTCAGTTTCTGTGTGTACAAAGTTTTGGACTGTAGAACATATCAAATTATGTTTACACATAGGTCAGTGGTCAATCCTAATAGTAAATTTTCAGTCTAAATTTTACATGGCAGAATCTCAAATGATAAATTTTGCCAATTTCTTCCTAATGCATATTTAACTGTAGCTGCTAATCTAACGGAAAAAAATGCACAATGTTTACTTATACTCCAAAGCTGCATAGAATTTGACTTTATCCACAAAGTTATGTGGTCGAGATACAAATGTTAGAATATTAGAAAGTCAATGAATGCATGAGATACAAAATTTTTCGAATCTAGTTTGAGCTTCTCAAAATAATGGCACATCGATTGAAACCAATTTGGTTGAATATTAGGTAAATAATTTAGATAAATATAGTGCTAGATCGACGAAGAGTGGCTATTCTGTGAGTAGAAGTAGGACATAAAGAAACACACTAATATCCCATATGCATCAAAATTAAAATCTCATGTTGCCATAGGATTTATGTCTAAGCTCAACGATTCTCTGCAGTGTTATTTCGTGAATATGAAAAAACACCACAACCATCGACCTCAGTTCTCAGAGACGGAAGGCAATGCACTCTCATAATAGTGTTAATAACTTAGGTGCAAATTTATTTATTCTCATATAAATTGAAGCTGCAGACGAGTAAAACATCATACTTGCATGCATGGAATAAGCCGCATAATATCTGTTGTAGTTTAAGCGAAACAAGAAATGTGGCACCATCTAACTCATAAAAGTAAATTTTCACTCTAAAAATTGAGATGACCAACAATTGATTGCTGTTCATTATTTATATGCGAATTACAAGCACTGATGATATTGAACATTAGCTGATTGGCTATAATCTTTTGCTGCAGCTTATAGTAATACAATGTCATAACAAAAGGAGGTTTTTTTGAACTGACCACTACCGCGATTCACCATGATTGCATTTTATAGAAAAGATTATGTAAAAAAGTGTATTTCATTTCAATGAACCATCAAATGTTTTTGGAATAGTTTTTTAACATCAAAGTAAAAAAGAAATCAAAGCAAGCTGTGGCACCATACAATTTTACATTGTATTAGAGATTGGGCATATTTTTTACGAATGATAAGCATTTTTTTCTAAGTATATTGGGTGTGGCGTATTTCAGTCTAATAATTCAAATATTTTTAGTTTGAACAGGATCAATTAGAAGTTAAGTCACGTGAGAACACAGAAGCTGTGAATAATAAACATACCAGCAATACAACTTCCAGTACAACTGTTATAAAGGCCATTTAAAGCATTCATATTTTACTTTGGTGGTAAAATTAGAACCATTCTTGTTTTCAAGGATTCAAAGCTATTTTGCGCTGCCTTCATATTTTCAGCCAGAGAAGATTTCTGTGCAAAAAGATTGAAATTGAATTAGGTCCCAATTAAAAAATATTTCTGTGATCATATTTTCGTGAATGATTTATAATGCAACAAATAAAATATTATTTACCATACCATTGTGTTTAACTGCAGCTCTACATCAATAATAAGATTATTGAATACAGATTGATCTCTTTCAATGGATGCGAGACGGTCCAAAAACAAAATACTTTTACGATGTAAAGAATCTAATACTTCTAGTCTTTCAATTATTAGCGGGATAGCTGTTCTGACACCATCCCATTTCTGCATTATATCATACACCGCCTGAATCTGGGCAAACATAACTAATAATATTAGACTCAAAATATATAAATAAATAAAGATATATGTCATAACCTGTATACTGATATTTGCACAGCCTTCGCGATCTATGCTTGACTGGGCAGCATTAAAATTCTTCACATCATTTAAAGCTTCATCAACAAGTTGCTTCAAAAGAATTACCTGGGCAGGATTCATTATTGCACATCGACTTTCAATAATGCTAACCCAATCATTTAATGATGGTCCAAGCTGAAAAAAGATAATATATAAATGAATAACATGACCAATGCAAATTTTAACAATTTCTAATACCTTGTCTTTACAGCATCCATCCCCCGATTCTAGAATTCCAAGCATATTTTCAATTGAGAGTATTCGACTTTCTAGATCTGAGAATTTCTCATCATTATCAGACATTTTATCGCCTGCAGTAAAAATGCTATCATAATAATATATAGAAGGCAATGATTTCTTAAAATACCAAAAGAAAAATACAAGATGCATTCACCTTCAAGTCGCAACTGAGCCCTAATGTCAAGCAAGGAGGAGTCTAATTGAGGTTCTGATCTTTTATAAGAAAAAGTACCAAGCTTAGCCAAATCTTCTCGCAACTGTTGAGAAGCAACATGCAATGTCTCAAATAGATTTGAATCATCTGCACCTAGAACCTGCGACAAAATGAAAGACATCATATTGCATTTAAGCACGAATGGGATATTGAAATTGTCATTAAAAATAGTAATGGTATTTAAAAACTTTTTCTACTTTTAACAATATTTGGACATAAGCATATGCTCATAGAGCCTTCATAACCTTTTGAGATTAGCATGAAGTCTCACAAACAAATTAAATCATTCTTGCGAATTCATAAAATTTAGGCGCATAATATAGTGCTCAGAGTTTTTCAAAAATATAAATAAAATAAAATTTGCTATAAACTATAATATTCAGCTTTTCCTTGTAAGCATATTCTAAACTTGCAGATAAACAGAGTTCTATAATTTTCATGAGGCTTTTTTAAACCTACATTTTTGTAACTAAAATAATATCGAGTCAAAATCTTTGATATCTGGTCAACGTGAGAATTAAATCATCAATTACACGAAATATGTAGTGATTTCAGTCATTTCAATGAAGATTGAGCAATGTCATGTAGATAGTTTCAGTCGCGGAATATTGTTAAAGAAATAGGAAATGAAATTATGAAGTTGCCTTCGTAATATCATTCAGATCGTTTGCCAGTTCAGTGCACTCGAGCTGAAGCCGCATTAGACGCTCTGCTGGGGTTTCTCGGTAACTGTCGAAAGAAACCAATGTGCACTTCTTTTCTCGATTATCCAGCAAATTTACGCCATCACTTGCACCTAAGCACATAATTCTGAATTAAAATGAAAACGAAAAAATAACATATATAAGATCTCACAATCTATTTTCACCCCACTAAAAGCCCTTCCCGCAAACATTTTGAAAGCAACAGTTGGTGAAACATTTTCGATGATAATATCTTCAGATTCTGGGGCAATTCGATTATTGTCGACCGGAGTGCATTCAATTTCTGGCTCGTCAGGAGTTTCAAAAACAGATCCGATACATGACTCTTTCATTTTTGCTAGGTCAATAATATATTTGTTTATGAAGGTATATTTTTTACAATTTTTAAAACATTTATTATTGCCGATTCTATTGCTAACAATTTTTAGAATAATATCAAAATTATCGCCGGTTCCTTTTCATTTGAGAAAAATTGTAGGATGGCAGAAATCCATAACTGCCAGAAATGCACTATGCCGGATTACCCCGATGCATCGACCAAGTGCGTGCCAAAGAAAAAGGGTGAAGTTAAAAATAGCAATTCACAACAATATCTCAAAATGCAGGAATGCTGATTGGTGAACGGCTTGTTTTGTATAAAATATTTGGCATGAACTAGGACTGTCATTAACCCTACCATGCATTTAATGCTAACCCCCATTTTGTCCCTCTTTTTGCCATAGCCCTCCGAACGATAGATGAACAGACACTACTTGCTCGTACACACTTAGAAAATGCGATGCTATGATTATTTACTCAGTACGGCAGTATGTGAAGACCACGACATATTAAAATTAAGTTTTGCCAGGATCGGTGATACTGACTGTTACAAAATAGTACAAGAAGCGCAACCTATGATGAGGAGTAAAAAAAAATTTAGCCATAGAAGCCAGTGAGTCACCTTGAGTTCAGGTGTAAAAAAGTCATTGTGTCTATCTACACAATCTGGAATTAATGTAGTCGATTTCAACTATAGTTAACTTTAAACTTTTCTATTGCTTACACTAGCAGTTAATAGGAACTAACTTCCTAAAGTATTAGTTCTGCTTGTAACTGCGGTACGAGATTTGAGAAGATTCATACAATTTTAAGATTCGAGAAGATTTGTACAATTCCAAGATTTGAGGAGTGTCACACAAATACAAGTTCAAGGAGAGTCACACATTTAGAATATTTGGGCTGCATGTATTTTAGTAGTTGTGTTGATAGAGTATCCTCGTTTCTATCAATGCAATTCGTATATGTAGTGTTTCTCAACCAATACTTGTCCATTTTCTCTCGTGTTTTCTTAACTATATTTCTAATAGTAGTGCAAAGGATTAACAAGCAACTATAAATGAATTTATACTGGCATGAATTTAGTTGTATTTATTGGAGAAATATAACATTGTACAATTAGTGAAACATTTTGAATGAGCTTGTTGAGATATATTTGTTAACAATGTGATCGTTAAGAAGAACTGAACTGCAGTCATAGGAACTGTCTGATCTGTTATTCATGTTGAAGATGACTTGCCACTGTAGCTGATTGCATACCATTCTATGGTATATAATATTTTTCATTGTATGTAATTGTATCTTTCTTGCGTTGATTTTAGCAGAGCTAAAGAAACGAAACAATTTTATGCCTCATCCAAAGTAGATTTGCTTGTCTCTGGAAAACCTCTACTCCTTTGAAACAAATTCAGAATATGCAAATTTTGCTGTTAACAGCAAATTATGCATTTATGGCTAGTTTAAACAATAATTTAAATTAGTAAAAAATTGATGACCTTTTCAATCTTTCATTTTTGGGAACTGACAAAACATATCACAAAAGTTTGAAGATTTTTTTTAGCTTTGGTCCTTCCTTTTATTCTAGAGCAATTGAGCTTAATGGTATTTCATGTTAAGAAAAGCTTTGTACTGTTGCAAAATCTTATCAATTGTAATGAAGCCTCAATTTCTTTTCATGCCCAGCAAATCGATAGCAAGCACTTTTAATTTTTCATTGTACCAAATCTGCCTGCTCCAGGAACTTTGCCTGAGTTTATTCATATTCATACTTAACTTAATCTAGCATGCCACCTGCATTAGGCTCTCAAGCTAGTATTATGCTTCATTCAAAATCTCTTCAATGTAAGTTAATAAATTGCTTGCTATTAAAAAGAGGCCCAGAAAAAAGGTGCAGCAATACCAGGATTATGACAGAGCAAATAGCTTTTGATGAAAATAAAAAACAAAATAGAAAAGGAAAGGATGAAAACACCAATATTATTTTAAGAAAGAAAATGAAAATGTTATTTATGCAAAAATGAATTACAGAGCACAAACCTATAAGTATAGCATTACACATGGATGAAAAAATGTAGACTAGTGAAAGAAAGCTTGGCAAGCCAAAATAGATAATTGAAGTTGAAATATGCTGAAGATGAAAGTGCACCTTCCACAAACTCAAAATCTCAACTCAGTTTCATTAACGTTAAAGTGTAGTAATATAAGATAAGATGAGCTACAAATAAAGTAACAAATACCATTAGAAAATATTGTATTTTAGAGAATGCCTGCTTGTTGATAAGACTTGCAGAAATAAATTTGAGATGAAGAAAAATATTTAAATTAAAGATGCAATGAAACCTGCAATATTGAATATCTCATTAAACTGAACACCTGTCTGCTGAACAGCTTTTTAGAATCTACGCTTTTTATTTAGTTCTGATGAACAACTTTAATATAGACGCACCTGTAAGTTGAACACATTCAAACATATTTTAAAAATTGTATCCAATTTTATATTTTAGAATTATTAAGTAAATAATTTTGTTTGTAATATCATGAACTGGAATGCTGTTTTGAGGCAGCATACAGAAAAAGATTGAAGACAAGGCTTGGCTCTATTTCAGCAAATTAATGTCAGCACTTTTTTAAAGAAAGTATACATGCCCCAATCATGTCTCTGTGCTGAAATCAGCAAAGTTGGTCTTAGTGAAAAACTTAACACGCTAAACAATGTTGATCTGGATTATCTTCTTATTGATCTGACTGAGAATTACAAATAGATGGGAATTGATGACTTTGTACTTATTAAAAGTTTCAAAAATGTGTCCAATTATTGATTGCTGAGAAATTGAGATTCTAAATAAAAAAACATAGTCTAATGATTTTCAAGATGAATTGAAGCCGAAGAGGACAAATCGGTTTTATGTTTATTGCTAAAACCATACCTGTTAAGACTGGTCTTCAGCATTTCCGTCCAACTATAAGTGAGTAAAGTTTTATAATCTCAAGTACTTATTTAATTTGATACATTTTCAAAATTTACTCTAAATGACACAACTTCTGTGCTACAATCATATGATACTATTGGTAGTCTTTTGTTACTTGGTTTTTATCTTGATATTCAAGATTATATTGTCTGAATGTAACAATCCCTTAGCATGGTAGAAAAGTATGGAAATTGAGATGCTGAATTGATTGACTTCATATTAGGAACGCCGTAATTAAACCACAAAAAGAAACGGACAATAATTGGTATATATATGTCGCATTCAAATATTTGT
>JAULBW010007222.1:0-15967 GCA_032358265.1 Vaucheria bursata | reverse complement strand
GCAACTCCATTTATTCTTTCTATTCCCGTCAAATACACTATTTGCCGTGCTCTTTTTTTATGCAACTTCAAATGCATTATCCTTTTTAACTTATTTGGAATTATAGATAAATGTAAATGTAAACAGAATTTATTGGCCCTTTCACTAGAGCTTCATTTTTGATAAATTTAATACATTTTTATACTTCGAACGTAAAATTTAGCTAAATTTTTTTGTAAATTTGAAACATTACACTTACCAAATTATTTTGTAAATTTGAAACATTACACTTACCAAATTATTTACTACAAAACTTCGGATAACTTTTATTATAATAATCAATGATTTAGCATACCTAGGCATAAGAGAAGTGAATTTGCAAGATTATGTTACAAACAACTGCAAAATGTTTTTGATATGAGGAGGGGGTCATTGCGAGGCAAAGTTATGCTTTAATGCAATTTGTTCAAACCAGTGATTTTATGTATTGGAAAAATCGACTCTTTTGAAGCCGGTGGATGCTAAGCCCAGTCATATTGGGCTAAATTTTGCCTGGTCTGGATCGTTCCAGTTACCTAATTTCAGCTGATTATGATATCAAGCCAACAACCGATATGACAGAATGTACCATCCCTCACCACAATTTTTTCTCGTTTTACATTACTTAGATTAAATTATTAAAGAGCTGTGCTGTTATCTTGACTTCATGCTAAATTTGAAAAGAGACTCAAATCTGATCTTAATCCAGCAAAAGATATTGTTCATCTGAATCTCTATTAAAAATTTCTCTGATTCAGCTAATGTGATTTAGCAAATTGACTCGATTGCTTGTGCTCCGAAGAAATCTTCATTGCAGTTTAGATAGTTTGGAAACCATTGTAGCACTTGAGCACGAAGATGCTCTTTAATGGGAAATTACGAAAAATACCACTAAGTACGGAAAAATTACATAATATCTAAAATGCTTTCATAAGTCTTAAATCAATTGCCCACTGACATAGTTTTGATAGGAAATGAACACTAATGCTGCAATTGAATATCAGCGTTGCACTAAATTTTAGAGATCCATATCATCGTATAAACTTCGACTTCAAGCATAGAAACATATATAATTTACGCAATTACAAGAACAAGCTGGATTGTGAAAGCAGATTTCTGGTCTCTGATATAGAAGCAAACATAAGGGAAATTAGCTATCAATTGAAGATTCTCCAAGGCTGAAGTGGATAAGAAATAATAAATTGTACATGGAGTGCAATACCTCAATCAAATCAATAATATTCATAAAAGCCATATAATTTTTTATTTGTATAATATTTTGAATTTCAATATTTGGTACACGGTATTTAATAATCTTTAAAATCCTTTTTTCAAATCTCAGTTTTTTAACAACGTAATTTAAAAATAGTAATTTTGCTCTAAATTTTCATTATGAACGCATTTTGATCAGTTAAAAATTTAGTTTTATTTAGTTTTGAGGGAAATTTTATTCCAAAATTGTCACATTCGCTCTGAATATATTGGATCTTGAATACATTAGAAGGTTTAAGATGGCTTGTGGCAACGGTATGCATTCTTGAGATCCAGACATTGAATGAAAAAGGTCCAATTCAGTGTCAAAAAAGCTTAGGAAATTTCCCAATCTTTGGGCTTTAATAATGTGATCAAGAGCACTGACAGGTAAAAAAAGTGATATGTCTTAGGCATCACCGAGTAGTAAGGTAAAGCCAGTAAGGCTGATATTGAACGAACAGCAACATGGAATAACAACCAAGAACATCAGTTATTAAAGGCCTCTTGCAGATGCTACTCTGAAGCTGATGAGACTGGCTTTTAGTTTAGACTCTTTCATACTAAACGTACATCAAAATGAAACTTTGAAAGTTACTTTGTGGCATAATGATTGCAGAGACAAGTCAACTTTATTGATGTATTACAGCATAATTCGTGCACAATCTTAACCTCTGATACCAATGTTTTAAGAATGTTCCTTGTTTTTGTTAAGAGCAAGCTTTTACTTAATGCTTTGATTACTAAAGTTATTAAGAGCAGATGACTAACAAAGCAAAACACAACATAGCACTAAGAAATCAAAAAAGTTCCGTACTTGGAGACTACTTGCACTGGCAAAAAAATGGGAAAAACTCACAATAATCACATTGATTAACCTTTCACCTAAGGCCATATCAGTTCTCCAGCCTTCTAACATTGGCCTCTTCTAAATTTTGTATACTTACTGCCATCATGAAATGCAAATAAGAATCATCAATAATATCAAAGAACCTAAAAATTCTCATGAACTATGAAGCTATAGAAATTTTGTGGTAGATGCCCTGCACATAGAAGCTACTACTCAAAGCAAGAACCATGGTTGAAACCATCATCAGCTCTGAAAAAGGGAAATTTCTAGAGTATCTGTTGTGGCACACAACAAAACAGGCAAACAATGCAAGAGAGTAACAGCTCAAATGTACATTGTATCTCAACCTGTGTTGTGAGAAGTAATTAACTTCTTCAACACAACATTACTAATTTCAGACCTATTGTATGACTAGCCACTTATTAAGAATGTGACTAGCATAAAAATAATGTTCCAAATAGGAACATCTGCAGCTAAAATAGAAAAGGATTTAACTTATATTATAATTTAATTCCTAACAGTAACAAAGAAGAGATTGAGAGTGATATGGAGCTAAAGGCTCCAGTTTTTTCTAATGTAGGTCAGAATTGATTGACATAATGTTAGGACCTGACCGGCTATAGTTGCGCGTACTTAACCGATATATACTTCCTTTATATTGACAATTCCAGAGGAGTTGTATAGATTCTAGCGTATATGTATATTATGTTGTAGTCTGGCTAGTGTCGATTGTATATGTCCGGCATTAGCCGTTAGTTTATATTGCATTTTGTTTCTGACATTCAGTGTCGGAAACACAGATAATAAAGTACGTGTTTTCTTGTTTAATTTTTTTTCTTGTCTTTGGTTGGCGTGCCTAACACATAAACAAAGAGGCCCAAATGGCTCAAGAAATCATAGTCAAAGTGACAGGATCTGATCTGTTTCATCATGATCTGTTATGGAACTGTGACTATGGATTTAATTTGTCTTATATGTACATTCTTGTAAAGTACGTTCTCTTAAAGAGTGTCCTCATTAGTGTGTTCTCATATGCATGTGCTCTTAAGTAGTATTGTGTTGACAAGATTTATTCTTGGCAACACATGAATAGGGATTAGTATATTAT
Organism: Vaucheria bursata; assembly: GCA_032358265.1. Taxonomy (NCBI): domain Eukaryota; class Xanthophyceae; order Vaucheriales; family Vaucheriaceae; genus Vaucheria; species Vaucheria bursata. The sequence continues at coordinate 12,740 of JAULBW010007222.1, read as the reverse complement.
TGGCTGTGTGTGTTTTCTTTGGGTTTCTGGTTGTACTTATTATTGGTTATATGCATAGTCTTTAATCTAGTGGTTCCTAACACAAAGATGCTGACACTCTTAATTTAAAAATTATATAAGAGCATTTTTCACAATACCTTGGAAACAAAGCTGTAACAGAAGAAAATGATAACATTGAGGTTGAAGTTTCTCTAGAACATACACCCTCAAATTTGGAATTGTGTAAAGTACTTCATCGGCTCTGTATAGGGTTAGAAAGGAAAGGTGTTCCCTCCATGAATAGGTTTGACAAGTTATTCTTAGAAATTCTTGACTTTCCTGAAGGAAAACCGATCCAGTATATACAGTATACATAACCAACTCTTTCAAAAGTACTATTCTTTCAAAAAAATAATTCCATAAAATATTGTTTGGGGTCGTTTTGGCAATTTGAATGAAAAAATTTAGTACAAGAAATGTTTGCATATTAATAATCTTTCAATTTTATCTAAAATTTTCATAGATAAAATTTCTTACCTAACAATATTTTATCAGTCACAACATTCTATTGAAGGTTATTCAATTAAAATTAACAAAATTACATTCAGTAATATTATGTAGCAATATTTTCACCAATGTCTGAAATATATCTCTATGTATGAGTTTATAAGGGCTCAATCCCAAGGCAGTTTTATTGATCTGCAACTATTTTATCCCTGCAAAGGGTTTATTCTATTCATTGTAGCAAAAACGGTTTAGATTAATGTAAATTCTTAGAAATCTATTAAAAATTTAAGATTAATAAAGCTGTTAAATTATGAATTAATGGTCTACTACGATATATTTCATTTTTTAGTAGTTTTTACTCTTCATCAACCTCCTTTTCCTGGTGAATATTAATACCTCTAAACTATTTGATCAACTGAAAGTATCCGTTTATAATATACTTATTGGTACCTCTCAGATTTGAGGTAAACTAATGAAAAATATCACGATAAATAAAGATTAAACTTCTACATTTGTTTCTATTAAAAAAGAAAGATACAGTCTATAGAGCTTAATTCAACGAAATTTCATATATAAAACTTATTTATACTAAAAACTCACAAATTAAGCTTTGCATTATTGTATTTTAAGCTATAATAGCAATTTATTTGATACCTCCACAGCTTTCATAAACTCTATTGACCATTTCACTAATAATCTTAGCTCACCAAGATATCACGAAACATACCCCCTCTATTTATTTACCAGAGTCTACACATATACTTAATAATGATATTTATGTAATATAAAACAAGTCACATTCTTGAACAGTCCCAAACTCTCTGCACCTCCACATCTTTAATCATATCGATGGCAGCACGATCGCAATAAAGGCTATTTTCCACACTAAAAAATAATGTAAAATGTTTCAGAAGAAGAACTAAGAATATGATTGATTCCTATAAATAAAAATGTAAGATATCAACAAAGAAAAATAATAAAAGAGAAAAAATAAATTCCATAAAATCTCAAAAAAGCAATGCAGCATGGCTTGAACAGTCTAAATAGCTGATTTCATATACGGTTCGGTTGGTTATCCATAAAGATTCATCACTACATTTCAAACATTACAAATTTGTGTAGAACACAAATTTTGACTTGTAAATTTTACAGGAAAGTCATAATGTACAACCTTGAGCTACAGATTTTCGGATACTAGAAAAAAATTCGGAGGTCCTTACTGGTTAGTCATTGTACCCGAAGTATACTGCAGCTAAATCTAGACTAAATAAGTATGCACGTATATTTACATGTATTACAATTGAACAATAACTACTGAAAAAAGCCACAAAAAATGCTTGTAAAGCAGTAATCATATATCAATATGTCTTTTAGTGATTGCAACTTTGATTTTTGGCTGCAACTGTTCCTCAAATGCTTCAGTACACTTGCAAATCAGAGCATAAAATAATGCCCTCGTTAAAGTTACTTATAGCTATTCATTACGATGATTACATGCTTGTTCGTATCGATAATGACTAGTCGACTGACTCTACGTACATTGTAGAGTAGCCTTTATTGAAGTACAGCAACAGAAAATGTTCTGAAGAAATCTTAAGTTGAAGATGTATTTCCAAGTATGGTTAACAATTACTATCTCTCGTTTGATTCTCTGCTTTACTTATTCTCCTTCATATTCATCCCATAAGAAACGTAAACAGGCTGCAAGATGAAATAGTTGGTCCAAAGTTTATTTCTGCCAGTAAAGATGTAATTGCACACTGCAAGATTGATCCACCAATTAATGCTGATATCAGCCAGCTCTATAACGTTCGATTTTCAGTTGGGTCAAGCATTAGATTCAAATTATTCAGGAGGAAAATCGGCAACCAAAACAATATCCAATAATAGCCATTTTGAATTCTGGCCAGGTAGAAGAATTACTACTAGATCATAGCATTCTGGAATTACTCATTTGTGTTGGATAAAATATAGTTTCTGACTCAAAAAGGTTGCCCTCTTAAAATAAGGCTTAATCGGAAAGATATCTGAAGACTGTAAAGAAAGCCCTTGAAGCTTTATGACAATTAAAATCTCTCCGAGAGATATGAAACTTCTGTGGCGAATCAGTTTGATTCCAAAAGAAAGGAATACTCAGAGAGGATGAGGTTCTTCAAAAAGATTTTGAAGAATTAAGAAATTACAGTAAAACTTCAGATATTACGAATTTGCTGTTAACAAATTTTCCAGCATAACAAATAAACGAAAAAGTGATATCGTGCCAGAGTTAAGTTTCAAATTTTCAGATGTGATGAATTTCGTGTGTAACAAAATAATTTAGTAGCCCAGAAAAATTGGTTATATCCGAAGTGTACTTTATGCAGAAGTGTAAAGCCAATGAAAATTTCAAAGTACCTTAAGCAAGAAGCACTAGCAGCACAAATTCCAGCAATCATAGATACAATTAGATCATTTCCAGCAGACCAAGCTTTCAGTAAGATAGCAGTCATACAATCACCCGCTCCTGTACAGTTAATGACCTGGACCATGGGTATAGAGAATCGCCAGTACGAATTCAGCAATCCATCATTAATGATAAGCAAAGATGGATTGTTTCCATTCGTTACAGCAATAAATTTTAGTGCCGAATGCTCTTGTAACATGGAACATGCAGAGCTTATCACATCCTTCTCTTCCAAATCATCCTATACATTAAAAATAGATTTATTTAAATTTCAAAACAAGCCATATTATAATAAATTATTGGAAGTACCGAGTTCTTGTTTTATGTGCCACATTCTGTGAAGCCTTTGGAAATTTCAATTTCCCTAATGTTAACCTTTCTTATAAGATGAATTTAAAAGATAGAAAAAGCTCACAGAGAGGAGAAAGAGGGTAACATTTAGTATCAACTTAAGATTGACCCAGATCAATATCCTAATGAAAATATCTATGGTCAAGCTTCAATAAAGACTACTTACTGTGCTATATATTCGTATAGTCAACTAAGTAGTCAGTATTCATATAGACTATCATGCAATCATTGTAATAAATGGCTAATGTATCTCTAACGCCTAAATCGCTTTCAGCAAATTATCATTTCTATTACATCTAACTTTTTCATGCATTTTCGATGCTAAAAAGAGCAGACATCCTGAAGTCAAAAGTGAGAAAAAATTCAACGCAATCCAGCAAGGTAGATACCACAAGAAAGCCAAAGCAAAGCAAAGTAAAAGCAGACTCACTAGCAACGATAAAAATGTAACTTCTTTCAAATTTTTCATTTAAAAGTGTGAGGCTCTTAATACTTAGTATTGAATCGTTTAAACAAGATTCGATGACCTTATGAAAAAATTTCACTTCAGAAAATGATTAAAATAGCATTGACGTTGAATTAACATATTGAATGCTGTGCTGAACATAGTTTCGAATATTTGTTCTAATCAAGAAAATCAAAACCTTCAACATATTTCAATCAGCAACGCTAAATTATTTTCATGAGATTTTATAAATAAATAAGCACACTTTCATATTATGTAAGATTTACAAGTAGTATGACAATATGTAATATCCCTTACCATAGTTTTATTTTCGTTTAACTGAAACTTCTTTGATAGATTAAAAATTTCATTTGCATTCACTTTCAATCCAATCTTGAACCCATGATTTGCCGCAAATTCTAATAGATATTTCAATCCGACAGTAGTGTCTAGAAGTATGCAGCAGTTTTTTGGAATCGGAAGTGCATTCAAAATTAGGGCAGCATATTCATCTGCTACACCTATGGGATTGCTGCCCATTATTGCCAGTCCATTGATATTGCCATGAGGGAAGTTTCGAACTTTTTCTAAAAGAGCGCAACATTCATCTGCGTAGATACATAAATAGGCGTATTTAAACTGTTTACAGACATAAGTAAACGTGCCATATTCGAAAAAATGAAATAATTCATAGGCCTACTTACAAGAAAGAGAATTTTTATAGCACATGATGAGGTGAAAGATAAAAAATTCAATAACCGACTATTGCAACCCAGAAAATGGATCTTATTAATGAACGAATAATACATATCAAAACTCATATATCATTCTTCAGTATACTGTCTTCCCTTGAACAGAACCCCTAGGTGCTATGTTTAAATTATTTTGAATTTTATAGTTTTCTTAGTCTGTTTAGACATTAAAATGTAGTCCAAACATAAGTGTAGCTTTTATCCATATAAGCAAGCTATATATGAAAAATTTAATGTAATGATGACTTATATATTCATTCCATTTAAAATATATATATCTTGTAAGCCATAGAGTCATATTTATTGGAAAATTTTATCTCAACTAAGAATTTTATCAATTTTACCCTTCATTGCATATGAAAGTAGATCTGATAAATTAATCGATAAACTAAAAATAGTAATATTATAGAAGAAGTCTCACCTTCACCAATTGGCCCTCCCCAGGGTCCTACAATTTCAGTTGTACTAGCTGAGCCTAAAATTGTAACACATGTACGCATACTGGAATGTGTAGAAACACTAATCATTGTCACACCGCACTCGTTAAACTTTTTCTTCATAATTTTAGCCTTGCCAAACATGATTATGGCGAGTTTTGATTCTTGGCTTTTTCTTACTTTCGTCCCAATCACATGGGCTGCATTTTGACCTTTCCCGCCTACTCCTTCCCCTGCCACCATTGCGCGATTAATGCCGCCAGATTGGATTCTATCAGGAAGATGAAACCACTGCTGAATAGCAGGATTCAATCCAAGGAAATAAATCCCATTGCCCATGCCTCTTGTAGAATTTTCGGATTGATTTTCAATAACCGAGCAGATTTTATTATAGTCAATGTTTTGTTTAACTGTGAATGATGACATCATCAAATGGTTTGGTGTACAAGTGAGAGAAAGTATGATATGTGCCTGCATTGAAGACTCAGATAGCGTATCGTATATTGGTCCATCTACTCGAGTAAAATGAGCTTCCGCATCTTCTGCTCTGCGGCCGTTTAATACTTTCCTTGTAACTACACGCTGCTTAGATACAGAACGTGGGATATTCAGAAAAATAGAACGTTTTATGTGAAAATTTACTTTTGCCCAATCGTTGTCACGACGTAATAGATGAAGGCCTTCTAAAATTACAAGTCGATGGTGAGACTGCGCAGTCAAATGGCCATGCAGAGGCTCGTGCGAAACTCGGTTGTAAATTGGTAGCTCGACCTTTCCAGATTCAAAACGCAGCAATTCAAGGTCTCGAGAAAGCGCCAATGAATCGATTGTGAAGCCATGTCCTTTCAATTCCTTCCATGTATGTTTACCATACATATTGGATTCAAGCACACTGTTAGGAAGGTGGTAGGCATCCATACTCAAAGCAATAGCCCAATCACTACCCTCTACTTCCTCCCAAATCCTATTGCAGAGATATGTGATGATATTGGCTAGCGTGCTCTTGCCAGCTCCAGCTGGACCCACCATTGCAATAATAATGCGTTTTTCAGTTGAATCAGTACATGCAACTGTAAGCCCTCGTAGCCAGCAACACAAGGGAAGTAGAAAATCAACCATTTCCATGTGCGATATTGGCAGAGTCTTTTTAATGTCGTCAATCTTAAAACATGTAAATAACCGATATACAGCAAGATATTAAAATTATATAAAGATATGTATCTATTTGATATCGCCAGAAGTCGCTAATCTCACCTCGATTATGACCTGAACGGAGTTATTTTGCTTAAGAAGCGCACAGAACTTATGTGGCAACGGGGCTGCCTGATATCCCGTGCCATGTTCAAGTTCAGCCAACGCCGAAAAGAGTGAATGACCAATGCAACTAGATTTGGCAACTCCATTTGCCCTGATATTTTCATCACAGAGCATCGTCAATGGCATGGGCATAGATGAGGAGGAAATCAACGTGTTATGCGCCTTACATTATAAAATTTATCAAGGAATTTATATATGATGATCGCCACTAAACTTCAAGACAAAATTGTAAGAGTAGCAACTAAAGATTTTAAAGAAAGGTTAGTATTCTGCGGCTCCTCTTTTTGTTAAGGTACCTAATGTTCTGCAGAGTGGAATGACTCACCACATGGTACGAAACTATAGAACTATTCCTCTCTAATCTGCGGGTATATGAACAATTCAAATTTTTTTTGACAAATCTCGATAGAGTGGGTTTTATCACTGAAAATATAAAACTTCTCAAGTCTGACACCTCGTATGATCGAACACTTTATTGGCTGGATAACTGACACGATGATGACCAACTTCTGTATTTAATTTTCTTTTCACAGAAACCGTGTCATATTCGACGCTGGACATGAATCGTGACCACAAATAATTTTCTTCAGGAAAAATCTAAAAAAAGAGCTGTAAAGTCCATTATTACTTTTTAACAAATTTACCACGAATAGTTGAAATAGAATGGGAAATTGTTTTTTTTCCTATATTCCAGCTACAACTAATAAGTTATATGATAAAGCAGTAGTTGTCGGAGGATTTGATACTTCAACAGTGCTCGTCAGTCATTGCAAAAAATAGAAGTAAAATTTCCTTCTGCAGTTAGCAGATATGATGGAGTATCAAAAAGCACAATTGGAAAAACCATTAACATAGTTGAAGTCAAGGAATGTATGGAACGCAATATCTGCTGAAGGTGGCAAATTGGCAAAGGAACAAACAACAACTATATTTTACCATATTAGCAACAAGAGAGAAGCTTAAGCCATCTATGAATTGAAGATTTTTTATGGCACCTAGCACTCAGAAAGAAATTCCAAATTTTACCCATTGGTATGCAAACAGAAAAGCAAAAATGATTGTAAACTCATAGGAAATATATTTTAAATATTTGATGGTAAGATGCTGAAAAAATAATGCTTCTTTTGTCAAACAATTTCTTGCTATATCCAAAAATTTATCTAGAAAGTTTACCCTATTATATTTCCACCAGATACAAATGCTGCGGCACAACTTTATGATGCTGGCATCATTCAAAATTTTAAAGTAAAATATTAAAAGTTTACTGCATTCCGTTATATCAGATGTTGACAACATCAATTTTGTCAACAATTGGGTTATAATGGTTAATGCCCCAAAAGTATCAAGTTTTTTTATGTTTAGCCTGAGCTGAAGTAACAAGTAATACTACTATTTACTGTTTTTGCATGTTGGAATAGATTCTTTTTATGAAGCTCAGCTACTAGTTGATACAATTTGATCTAGTGCTTAAAAAACTTAACAACTATCATTTTTACCAAATGACACTTTTGATGACAAAGTGCCTATTCAGACGTTCATAAAAGATAGTAATAAGATAGAAAAATTTAATTGTCTTAACATTCTCAAGTTAGAAAAAACAAAAAAATGACACTTTTCAGCATAATGATCCTTTTTCAAAAGGATACCTAATTTCTAGATGTTGCTGCAGATATTTTTGTCTTGCAAGAGTTGTTAGTGGTTTGAAAATTATTCAGCAAAAACAAATGAAAAACCGTAAAAAGTTAATACTATTTTGAATAGCAGTATTGCTTTACCAAATTTCTACAGAAAAATTTCCTTAATTTAAACTACTTTTTGATTCATTTTTATATTTTTTTATCAATTACTGAACTCCTCGTCAGTTTGGCATATGAGATTTTACCATGAATTTTTAATATTAGTGGTTAAAGATAAACTTGGCTGTACATTTTGGGCCAATTTTAGTTACTTTTAATCACCATTTTAAATATTTTTCATCAAAGTTGCACTCCCCAGACCTGAGTAAAAATGCAATTATCTGTTATCATTAGCATCTTTTCTTTGCAGCTTTGGCATGAACAGGGCAAGGCTTGTTTTTCACTCATAAAAACATTGATGTGAAATGAGAAACGTTTGTTTTGTGCTTGATGCTGCTTTACATATGTACATCTTAAATCACACAGGTCACATTTCCTAACCAATGCATCTTTCAAAGTTTTGCGTGAATGCTATAACTGGCATTGACAAGTTATTCATGCAAATAAGTTACGAGAACAACATGGAACAAGGAAGAGATGCAAGGAATAACACAAAACACTAAAAGTATATAGTGCTTGGTATTATTATCTCAGTGTACAAACTTTAACTTGTGCAACTGGAAGTGACTTTTGCCACGTATCAAATCTAAAATCTTTTTACCATAATTGCTTTTAGTCAACTTTAGTTGCAGCAATTCTAACAACAAAGCATTTAATAGACTAAAGTCAGAGGAGCCTGCCAACACTACGTATTCTCAGAGTACATCAATTTACCTAAAATTTATGGTTAAAAGTGAAATAAGTTACCAATATTATTGTCTATTTTGTAAATTAAAAGAACTTAAATTAAAAATTCTAATGGTTTTTACCAATGTAGACTAGTTTCATCAACAGTGCAGCAAGCTAGCCACTATAAAAATTTGCAGTTACCAAACATAATTCAGGAACATAGTTATAAAATGTTTAAATTGAAAATTTCAATTTTTAATATTATTGTCTCCTCCTTTCCTTTCTCTTGCTTTTTTTTTTGCTGCTAATGAAGAATAATAAACTAGGTAAAAAGCAAATTTATAATTCTTTCAAAATATTTAAAATTTATGTATTACTATCATGACAGTTCTGTTAGGCTCTAAATAACTTAATCTGAAAAAAACTTTCTATTCTATGCAAAAAAGTTTCATAGATTTGTTATTATTTCATGAGTATTTTTAGCTTCATCCATAAAAATCCTATATTTGACTTGAATAAAATTGAATCTTGTTTAATGATTCCAGTTAGGCATAACATGGATCATACAGTTAATATTACCTGTATGTGAGTAAGATGTGTTGGGTCAATCAAACAAGATAGTTTAAGTTCATTTTCATATTTTAAAAATTTAGTCGTGCCATATTGTATGCATCTTGCAAAAATTATTACTTTGATTGTTTTTTAATATAACAATTTTCTGGTAAAAAGTACATGTTGAATAGTTAAAAGCATGTAATAGAACTTGCCTTTGTGCTGGTCATTACTTCATAAATCCATACTTTAAATTACTATTTTGCATAGAAATTGGTAGGAAGATAACTATTTGGATAAAATCGTTTCTCTAAAACTATATGCTGTAAATCCCATTTTACAATAACATGCACCATTTACAAATCAAATATGCATGAATAGCTATGCATTTAACATACATTCTTATGCATGTGTACGTTTTGAAGATTGGAGTACTTGACACAAAAGCTCTAAAACTCTCTATTCCTTTCACCTGAACTGCAATGTTTATAAATAGTTGGACTTCAATAAAAAACGGTTTGAATAACTAATGATAGATCAATCAAAGTTCAGGAAATATTAAGGGCTGGCCTATTTCAAGAGTACAATACTATATACACATTTCAGTAAATGAGGCATATTTATTTGTTTTCTTGAAAATATCACCAATAACTACTGCAAGCAGCACTTTGCCAACAAGTAAAAAAGCTGTTCAGCTAAAATGGTTTTTATTCTTGCCAAATGAGTTCTATTGTTTGCATATAACCAATATAAAATGATTGCACACAAAATAAGATGTGGTTGAAGTCAACTACTTTTTTAACTCTGTTCAGGCATCAGAACTCACAATGCTAAAAAAAGCTTCTACATTTGCACATTACCACAATAGCTAGATTATCAGCCTGAATTTTTCCTCTATACATATGACTAGGGCACAATCTTCTTGCTATTGTTGGAGCATCCATGCCTGTCCTTCTCTTATTTTTTTACTTTAATGTTTTAACACTGTAATGGAAATTAAGATCTAGACAAAAAAGCAGTTTGATCTAATTTCATATATTACCAGCACTAAATGCTAATTTATTCTCAAATACTGAAATCTATACTACTGATAAAATCATGGATTTAAACCATATATTTACCTTTCCTTCCTGTTTCAAGTCCAAAACTAAAATTACGTAAGAAGCGCATTCAACCAAATTTGTTTGTGGTCTCAAATATTGTACAATTAAAAAGAAGCCATTTCTCTCAACACAGCAATTTAAAAGTTATGGTAATTTATATTTTACATGTTTTATAAGCTGTTAGATATTGCACTTTTTTATAACCACAAGACATGGACAAGTATGTCAGTTCTAAAAGTTTATGATTGCTCTCTTGCCTTCTGTAGTACTTCTCTTTATGCTCTTTAGGTGTCAAGACTTGCAAAGTAAGAAAAGAATCAAGGAAACAAGAGAGAATGAAACAAGGAAAATGGTGTCAGGATATTTGCTGGTCCAGCAATCTCTTTAAACTGCTACAGCATGACTGCTCAACTATGTTTGTAAATGTTCGTCTACGTTTGCCTATATTTTGTCTACATCTTTTCTATGATTTTTGCCCTTTATACCTATTTTTGCCTTTTATCCTAATTGCGCCTTAATTGCCAAACCCTTTATGTCTACACTTTTGCCACAATCCATTATGGAATCCTTTATGTACTTGCTCCACAAATTGCCATGTGTCATCTTTCTTATGGTTACTTGGAAACTTCTTGGATCATTTTCTACAACCACTTCAGCCTACGAAAGAATGATTCTTTTTTCATCATGTTCCCTGGAAACTCTTCTTTACTATCTTCAAACTCTGCTTCAACTGACTAGATATTATTCCAGAAGTTGTCACCAAACTATAATTCCACTTAAATCAGCCTTAATATCAATTATTCTGCTTTACTCCACTTTATTTCTGTCAAAGACTATTTCTTATAATTCTCTAAATAATTCCAGAATTGTCACAAACTTAACAATGGAAATTATAGCACTTACTCATGGAGCAAAAGATGCAGCAAGATTCAGGAAGATTCACCGGAGAGCCAATTTCAAGGGCACTTCAAGAGGGTATACCGCAGGAGCTAGTGAGGACATGTTTATTTGTTTAGTCTAGTGTTTATGTTCACTCTTCTAAGTTTAATAAAACTTTTATATTTTTATTAAATCTTTTCTTTGCATTGGTGTTTGTCTGCCCTCTGCCATACATTGGACTTTACCCCAACCATAGGTACCTATAAATATATTATATTATTGTATTGTCTCCTCCTTCCCTTTCAACAAATGGATCAACAACAAGAAAACAAGTGAAAGAAAGGAATGCAAGTAAATAGACTTGTATGTATGTGTGAATTGAGAAATGTGTCTACTAAATGACAGAAAAATATAAAGATGAAATATGAAAGAATAATTGATGACTAGCTTGAACTTGATGACTAGCCTCATTTCTATTGGCTGATTTTGTGATGAGTCACCAAAATATATGAAACAGAACATATAATATAAATTATTCTAGAACATGCAGATCTAAGACATAGTTTTAGTCCTAGGTCACTGCAAACAAATTGCAGTGCAATGATTTATTGTTGGTTACATTTTTGAACACAATTTTGCATCCTTTTATCTTGCATGAACTGTATCGGCAATGAATATACTTTACAAGTTACATAAATGCTGGACAAGAAAACTAATATAAAATTTATTTTGTAGAAAAATGAGAAATAGTTTCTACTATGTATTTTAAAAAGAGGTGTTTGATGAGCTGATGAAAGATTGAGCTGCAAGTAAATTTATTACTTTGGATTTACAATTTTGCATGCATACCCTTTCTTTTCAACAGCTATATTTTTGTTTTATGATTATAAATTATGATTGAGGGTATTAAATTTTAGTTTTCCAATTTTAAAACTATTTTTTTGCATAACTTGTATTTTGTAATAAAATTGAGTTTAAATGGCATCAAATATATTGAAATACTTGATTATAAAATGAACAGTTCCAGTTTTTGATAAAATACAAATTCTAAATCATTGATCCACTTATAATGTTATATGTGGAAGAAATTCAAAATTGATATTTTTAGCCAGATTAGAAAAGTAACTTCTTTTATCAAACTCACTGATACAAATAATATTGATCTTAAAGAGGTGAATATGCTTTCAGATATAGAACTTGATAAGTTATGTTTTTCAAGCCTAGCTGTCATCACTAATTACTTTTTGTTAACAAGCAAGAAGTAACTGCTTTATGGCTCACAAACTCATATTTATATTTTAGACAATAAATAATTTAATTAAAAACTGCAGAGATAGCCAACTTAATTTTTAAAAAAGTGACCTGAATCTTTTTCATCAAACCTACTGCATTAAGTAGTAAGCCAGACTTAAACTGTTTGATGTGTTCTCTAGGTTGTAAGTACTGTTGCTATTCAACGGCAATGAGTATTACTAAACAAACACACAAGAAGAAACTTGTAGATATCTGT
>JAULBW010007211.1:0-15968 GCA_032358265.1 Vaucheria bursata | reverse complement strand
TAATCAATATTTAGAACAATTGTATGACTAGCCACTTATTGAGAATGTGACTAGTATCAAATATAGAATGTTCTAAACAAAAACACCTGTAGCTACAAAAATAGAAGAGGAATCAACTTATAATATAAGTTAATTCCTGACATGCATTCAGTTATGCTGCTTTGTCATTGGATATCAAGTTAGTGGTTGCCTACTTTTACAATAAAAAAGTTTCTCTAGAACTTTAAGGTCAATTTTTTTGTACATTATTTCTTTTCAAAGACTCCAAGCTATTTTGAGATACCTTCACACTAGTAATTACTAGCAGGACTGGTGATAAGGATGCTTGTAAAACCACAGTATGGTTCAGTTTTAGTGGAGCTAAGAGTTTTATTACCTAGTTGTCAGAAGTGCAGTTATTAATTACCCACACATTTCTTGAATTTGATTATCTTACATGTAAGAGAGTTATGCATTAAACTGTCTCTTTGTTAGAATGACTGATCTATTGATCATTAAACTTGTTTGTATTCAATTACTCGGTAAATTTTGTTTATCAGCTATAATCATTTTATCTCAAATGATCAAAAGTTTCATTTCTGATTACACATATTAAACTTCTTCCATTTTTGTCTAATTTGTAGTAATATACAATGAGCTGCATATCTTTTATTGTAACCTGTCTTTCTCATTGTTATAATTTTGTGTTGCATGCTATTTTATTTTTGATAAAAAGGTTGATCATTTTTGATGCAGACAATATTTTTTTGGTTTTTCTTTGCTGCTAATTTATCAGCAAAAAGCTATCAACCATCAGTGCACTAAGCTCTTTATTTTCTGCTACAATTGCATTATTTAAATGCATTTTCATGAGGTAAAAGTTCTAAACAACATTTCTGGAAGTGATCAACTGGTAGACATGTTGGCAAAGACCTTGCCTAAGACAATACTGTTTTTACTGTCCAAGATTTTTCTTTCGCATTGCAACCTAGTCCAAGAAAAAATATATCACTTTACATACTTTATATGCAGGAAAACAGTAAGATTATTCCCACTGACAATCTCTTTTTGGGAAAACAGCAGTTTTATCTACTATAACTAAAAATGTCATGCACTTTTTCCATATACTTGATGTTTTTTTATTAAATTACAAGAATATTAAGTTATCTTGAAAAATTTTGAAAGTTTGAATTGCTAATTAGTCTCTATTTTGTCCCTAAAGTCATCTTAATAAAAAATGTTTGGCGTTTTTAATTTCAACTTACAGAGTTGTTTGGCTTGAAGTTTATATCTGATTCAAATTATCTTGCTACATCGCAAGTGGAACTATTTTCTAAAATAAGAAAAGTAAACATCAGTTAACCCTTTATATTTGACATCTCATATATCCTGATACCGTATTATGTTGGACACCTGACAAGATTATATGATGTTTTTGTATTCAGTATACATTTCATGTAAAACACTAGACACACAATAATGACAACGACTAAAATTCTCAAGAAAAAACATCAAAGCAAGTGCTGATATTTTTCATAGATCTAAAATTAATGGGAGTGGCTGAAATAGTTCGGAACAGATTTGAATTGCATTGTTGACATTTTCATTAAAATAAGCAGTTTTTTCTGTTGGCAGTAGTCTTGGGCATCACATTTTTTAGAAATTGCTATTTTTCTTTATTATGGATCAAAAAAGTCTTTCCATACTTTTGTCATCACCTCAAGTTGGACATTTGACCTCTTTTATTGGTTGAATATCCGATTTGAGATATTTCTCTGGTACTGAATCGTCTTTAAAAAATCTGTAGAGATTGAAGTTGTCTATTTAGATCCAAGTTGAGGTTATGAACTGTCTCCAGGAGGTCACGATTCAATTATTCTGTATTCGGCCCAAACCCATGGGTCATTCTGTGAATTGATAATCTATATTACACCATTTAATATATTGTTGTTGGGGAATTTCCACGAATTATTTCAAATAATTTAGGGAATTCATGGACTCGCCGAATCAAATAGATAAGCTAAAATTCTCGCCGAAGCTCGCAAGTCTTGCAAGAACTTTAAAAGAAACGAATTCGCAAGAATCTCAAGATCCACCACGAATCACAGCCAAGGTATCACACAATATCTGAACTGATGAACGTGTCTCAATGTTATATTGATGTCGATGTAGTTGCATTTTCCACATAGCCGAATTCCTGAAAATTTTATTTTTTCTTTTAGCAACGACTTCTTCCTGTTCTCGAATCTATTTCTATTAATCGGTATCTCTTGAATGCCTCCACTGATGTTACTTCGAAATCTTCGTCGGAAGCGGATGAAGCGAGATATGCGTTTGCAGCCAGGTTCATATCGGCAGCTATGGAAGGGCGCAACATTGTTACAGCTGGAGACATGTTCCAAGTGCACCCTTTTGCAAAACTGCTTCGTCACTGGATTTACCAGCGAACAATACAGCTGATTATAATCGCCCATCTCTTGCTACCGATTTGGGTACTTTTTGTTTTTATCGTTCATCAGAGTTGTTCGCCGTAGAAATGTATTTTTTTCGTTCATTTTTACAGTCGTGTGACTTCGGAACACCAATGATTCTCCTTCAACTTTCGATCATATGTGTTTATGTAGTTGATGTAATCCTGCATGCAGTTGTTTTTGGGACGGGGTTATTTTTTGATAAAAGATGGGAAGGCATTTTCGCTTTACTTGTCCTCATCCAGTTGGTTACCGTAACATGGAGCACCATAGAACATGGACTTCGAGACTCTGATAGCGCATGTTTGGTGCTCCATTTAAGTGAATTTGTGCGTCCTTATATCTTGATCAGCAAAATGCAGGCGCTTCGCCACGTATTTACCAATATTATGCGCACAATGTGGAGTACAAAATCGGTAACACATACTCGCTTCACGAAATATTTACTCGTATGAATTTTCATTCATTTACTTGCAATTCTTCAGATTCTAGGAGTAGCGTTTGTTATCATGATGTTTTATTCGGTCCTTGGAGTGAGCTTATTCAACTCGAAACAAGTAACAGGATATGACTCAAATAATGACAACTTTGATAGTTTTCTTCCAGCTCTCTTGACATTATATGTCTTGACTACAGAGGAAAACTTTCCATTTGTTACTGAAAATGCATTGGATCAACGCCAGAAGGTGATGAAAATCCATTGCTTCAATTTGATATAGAAACTAACTTTATATCTCATACAGGTGGCATTGAGCTATTTTGTCTCATTTTTATTTGTGTTTATGGTGGTTATTCTGCCTTTGATGCTTGGTACTGTGCTCGAGTGTTATGCATCAAATCATGCTCTGCAGGTAGCATTTTCGTAAATAAATATCTTTATCAGCAAAAGGGCTAAATCTGTAAATTAATATCAATTTCAGGTGTCCACAAAACGAGCAAAAGCTAGACGAGCACTGTTGGTTGCATACTATATCATTGATGATGATGGAGGTTGACATTCGCCGTTTTCACCTTTCTTTTGTTTAATTTTTCCAGTAAATTATGAAAGTTTTCGTAATTTTGTACATTTTTCTTGGAGGTTAGTGAGAGGAGTGACTTACGACCAGCTCGAGAAAGTTCTTTTAATGACGACTACAGCATTTACTCAGCCACAGGTAGAATGCAATGGCTTATTATTTTAAATAATTTGATTTGTATCATAATGAAGTTTAAATTTTCACTTCAGATAAAGTATATATGGTCGAAATTGGTGAAGCGCAATAGTCAGCCGCCAAAGGGTCAACATGTACTACGCGTACAAGATTTTCTTGATTTGGCTAAATATTTACATACTGCCAAGCTGAAAACTGTACACCATACTTCGCAGAGCTGTAAGTTTTGGTTCATTTTCCTGAAATAAGGATACAAATTACTGATTTATTTTTATGCACCTTTTTGCAGTATCCAATGACCCATATAGACAAACATTCTTGACTCGTTTTCAAGTTTCGTGTCAATACATAATATCGAGAAGTTGGTATCGCCCTGCTGCCCAGCTAAACACAGTTCTCCTGGCAATATTATCAGTTTGCTGGTATCCGCAGGAAGAACTGAACTACATTGAATGTGCAGGGAGCACTAATTTATCTCCAACAATGAAATCATACTGCATTCCTTTTACCTGGTTACATACCTTAGAAGGGTCATTTCTCATCATATTTGCACTTGAAATTATAGTGATAATGGTAGCAAAAGGTCCAATGGAATATTTGAATCACTCGAAATGGCAACTATTTGATTTTATCCTGCTAATTAGTTCTTGGGTAGCGCACATCGCTTTGACAGTGTTGGCTATGAAAGCATACGATTTTGAAAATCATCAATCGGTAAGTAACATTTACTCTAATTAGTTGTTTTCAAGAGGAGTAAAATATTTCGCTGTGTGTTTTTTATAGATAGGGGATATAATTGACCTTCCGCGAGCTGTCCGAATCTTACGCATTATCACTGTGTTCAACGTTCTTAAAGTGGTTTGCCGAGGCTTGCATAGTGTTTACATTGTTGTTGGACAAATTGTACTCCTGTATTGTAGCGTGAGCTACAGGTTATATTTATCCTAAAACTTGATTCATTTTTGCATGATATCTAATGTTGGCCTTGCGGATTACAGTTTTGCTATATTGGGAATGGCTCTTTTTAGTGGTGCTGGAATTCCTTCGGATGAGATGGGTGCACGTTTTAGCTACAGCACATTTTCAGATTCGTTGTATACTATGCTGTTGCTAACTTGCAAAAACAATTGGAACGATGTTTTATATCCACTTATTGGTACGTTATATAATTTTTTGATTTTATTATTCTTTTTCCACAATTTTTTGCTTCCTCGGTTTAGAAATCCGTGGGCGATGGTCAGCTCTGTATTTTGTAGTATTTATGCTCTTTTGCAGTACAATTATGCTCGACGTTCTTATTGGTGTAGTCATAGAGGGTATCCAGGTTGGTGTTATCATATTATTTCCACAAATTCAATACATTTTTAAAGAATCTTATGTCCTCATAAGGTGGCTGCAATGTATGAGATGGAGCGCAAGACTGCAAAGTATGGAATTGCTCCGGGTACTAGCACTAGTACTACAAAAATTGGTAGGAAAAAGAGTGACAAAGGCACTTCGCAGTCTACATTGTTAGTATTCGTTTATTTTTTCATTATACAGTTGACATTCCATAAATCGATAATCTGCTAGATGATGTATTGTATAATTTGATAGCTCTGTTATTTCACAGACTCCATTGCCGGTGCATAATAATATAATATCCCATTCAATATATTTGATTAAGTGACAGTTTTTTATGTTACGACGGTATCAGTTTATGGAATATCAACTGTTATAATATGATAGTAACTATTTGTCATTCTAACAGGTCTACTAGTAGGGATGTTAGTATTAGTGAGCCATCTGATCATTCTCCCAGTGATTCTTTTAGTGCACCACTGCTTAAGAAGCCTGTTGATCCTCTCCCTCAGATGTCATTTATGATTGGTAAGAGGCTAGGCCAGGAGGATATGTTCCGTGGAAACATAGAAGAAGAAGACAGTGAACTGAGGTATTCTATTTGTAGCATATGTATCGGTTGAATTCATGCTCATTATACTGGCAAACTTTTTTTTCAGTGACACTGAAGTGATGGAGTTGGAAAGCACCATCAAGCTTATTGAGATTCGAATGAAATCAGAATTCCACAAATCTACCCAAATGTTAAAGGATTCATCTCAAAAAATGTCTGACAGGTTTGGTCATCTGAAATATGGCTCAGTTAAAGATGATGAGACGAATGAGCCTTGAAGTTAGTTACTTTAGACTTTATCGGTTTTGAATGGTTGATGAAAAAATTAGTGCTGTCATTTTTTGGTGGACAAACTTAAGAATATTATTGAATTTGGAATATAATCAATAATATTGTGTTAATGTTAAGTTCTCTGTCATTATTTTTGCTTGCTTTTTGTCGCTATGGTAAAAATGACTATGAAAAACTGAATGCAGGACAATGAATTTGCACTATCGTTATGCCTCATTAATGTTAATGCTATCAATGCCTTTTTTAGAAATTTTGCTGGTCATATTGAAAATTTATTCAAAGTATTGTTTTTATTCAGTCAAGGAAAAGTATACTTCAAAATTTGGTATTTTACTATAAAAATGGAAGTGTTACAGCAGTGACAGAAATATACCTTGATGATTTAAAAGAGCTTTACTGTATAAATTATAATTTCATAGATCATAGCAAAAAATTTTGATTTCAGTTGGCTGACTCAATATTAATACAATTGATTATTTATTTTGTACTTCTATAGGAGCTAATGTCTTTGCTAGTGATAATGCTGTAAATATTTTGATGACAAATGTTCTACATTTTATATCAGTTACCGAAATAGTATGCATTTCAATTATTTTCAGATTTAATGGTGTAATATAATAGTTCACTTACGTAACATATCTATGAATATTGCCAATTAATTCAGTTGAAAAACTGGTTCCAGCCTATATGACATAATATTAATACAGTGTACCTCCGCCAAAAAACTCTATTAAGAAAAAAGATGTACTAAGTACCTATGATATAAGTAATTTTTCGAAAGGGGAGATAAATTGAAACACCAACTCAGGAAATTTTTTGATTCATTGCGGCTCATCTTGCTTCAAGTCAAGAATAATTTGTTCAAATAGCATTTGAAGCTAAAATAAAATTTTAATTTACTTACATTTGCAAGCAAAATCAAGGTTTGGCAGGAGAAATATGACTGCTCTCTATCCCACTTCCGAGTCACTAAATATATAGAATCATCTAAAATACGCTAAAAGTCTATATTTACCAATTTAAATCGTGCTCATAACTGTAACCCTAAAGGAACCAAACTTCAAAATTTTCAATTTGTTGACACATGAAAAAGAATTTATTCACTAATAAGTTACAAAATTTAGCGACGTGAATTTCGATTCCAAAAATTTCACTATTAAATATCAATATCTTGTTATACAAATTATTAGCTTTAGTCAATTGAATTGAAGCTGAAGAGGAAAAAATGGTTTGTAGCATTTGCGAGAAAGCTCGAAATGTATAACAATTACTCGAGGTAAGAATCAACAAAAAATGAAAAATATAGACAATTACATATCTAAGTGCCTCAGAGAAAAATTGATTTAGCAGTCAGGAATCTTTGTTCAGTATTAATAAATTCCAAAACACAGACATGAGAATATAACATATATTAGAATAAATCAACCCATTTTGACAGAATTTTGCTACATCATACTTGCTGAAAGTTCCTGCAAGGCCAGTATATCGGGGTCTTCCTCAACTGCTCTAGCAGGAGAGGCCGCCGGTCTAGGTTTAGATAAATCTGATCGTGGAACATCGGGCAGATCTACTTGAGGCGTAATAACTCGTCCTGGGGAAACAACTGTAGGTGTTGTTCGTTTTGGGATTGGTGGCACATCGAGAAGTTCAGTTTCCATCTCAAGTTCATCCATGGCTGCCAGTTCAGCTAAGAGATCATCATCATCAAATATTCCATCAGCAGGGCGGGCAATTGCATCTGAAATTTGATCCGCAATATCCATTTCTTCCTGAATATCATCCATAACGGTATCGACATCATCAACGTCAAGCTGTCCTCGTGCATCTTTCATTGCTTTCGCACCAATTTGCATCGCCCGAAAGGTTTGGTAATTCATATTTGAACCTTCCAGAGCTATAACCTATGCGAACGGAAGCTTAAATAAAAAATGCAAAAAAGCACCATAGAGAATAAAATGTTCTAACCTGTTGCTCAAGTGTCATCCGAGCGCCATTAATTTTGTTTATCTCTCCTTCGTACATCTTTTTACGCTTTAACGCAAATAATGCCGCCTTTTTGTCTTTGCTTAGACTTTTTTGTTTGGCCTCTAGCAGTTGACCTTTAATCTTTTTCTGTAAATGAATTTCTCTGTAAATAATGAATTTAAAGTTTTATAGTCCATGATATTACAGTAAATTTCACGACTGAAAAGTTTTATATTCAATGACATTACAGTAAAATTCACGACTGAAAACTATAGAACATAACAATATACGAACCTTTTGTCAAGCGTCTCCAAAGTTTCCCTCAACTTCAAAATGATAGGAGTTGGGTCGGAAGGTGCTGATGCAACTTCTCTTTTCTTGCCAAAGAGATTCATTTTCGTGATAAAGTTTTCCTTATTAAAACTGTTTCGAAATCTGATTCGAAAGATGAAAATACTCAGTTAAGCACTTCAGCGTAATGAAGTGGGATTTTTCTGTCGAAAAGGGGATTCTAGGAAGAATTATGTTCCACCGAAGGGGGCTACTAAATTTTAATTTTAGAAAAAGAGTAATTTATTTTAATTTTAGAGAGGAGTCTAATTTATTTTAGGTTGGAAGGGAGTAAGGAAAAAAATCTATTTTTCCAATGTCATTTATCAAAAAAGCAAATATCAAAAAGATATTCTCACTTCTTATCGCGAAGCTTTATGATTACCAGTCTAATGAAGTAAAGGACAGTTATTGGCGCGCAGGCTGATTTTTTCTAGATGGAGCTGCAGAAATATGTATACTTTACGAATTTCCCATCATCGAAGCGAATTACCCAATCATTTATATGACACGAATATGAGTTTCTACTTCAATATTCTATAGTGGTTGAACGAACCTGGACAGTGTGAGAAAAGTGCTGGCGTATGTAATTTTAAATTTAATGAAAGCGACGTAATCAATGAGAGCAGCATCCTCGTCAAGTGCAGTAGATTCAAATCGAAAAATCGGAACTAGCAATTCTTGAACGTGCTTCACTTCCACCAGATTTTACACAGCGTATTGATCGAAACTAAGAATATTTTGTTGATACCAGCATGCAGCTTCAAGTGAACACTTCATGAAGGTGCTTCAAACATGAAATATTTCTGAAATTTAACTAAAAAGATGGTATTGCTGCTGAAAATTCAAACTTTACTCCCCTTACACTAATGTTTTTATAAGTGTCAAAAAATATGTAGACTTACAATAAAACTATTTTAGTTAATCTTTACATGTCAAAAACTTCATGCACTTTATTTACAATAATTCGCAATGAAGAAAATAAGATTATAGAATAGTTTCAACAACAAGGAGCTATATACATGGATAATGCCATAATTATAATGCTCTATATACATGGATAATGCCATAATTATAATGCTCTACATACAGTATATATAGCTTAACCTGATTCCTTGGTAAGCAGATTTTTTTGGTTGATATCCTTTTAACATGTTACACAAGTATTTAGTAGCAGTTATCATTATAAAAGATCGAAATTTTGTAAGTTAATGTTCAATTCTGTAGTATGAACGCATTAAATAAAAAATTCTAACAATAATGTGCCAGCACAAACCTTCTGTTTCATAAAAATGATTAATCAGTCTTTAAATTATTTTGATTGCATGATTGCGTTTATTATGGTCTTTTCGCTGTAGTTCGATGCATTATTTTAAAAAGCTTATAAGTTGACACTTGAATTCTATTTTCTTGGTAGAAATATTTAGTCGTTGACTTTTGTATTTTTGTGTGGATTTTTAAATGTTCAAACAATCCTAATTTTTTGAGAATGAAAGTTAATTGCTTCATTGATATTGATCATTTGCATATACGTTGTTTCAATAAAGATAATAATTTTAACTAATTGTTTTCAGGTATGGAATCTAATTGGAATAGGGACGGTATGTGCAGCAAGATAGAAACAATGGCATAGGATATGTTCAAAAATCATGGTAAGTAAAACGATAAGAATAAAAATAATATCCAATCAATATGTTTTGAAAAGTCATTCTGCAGCAATAGCTACAAATAAATTCTACAGATCCATCATCATTTGTGTTTAGGCGTATTTTGGTACACTCCAAATGAGTCCAGCAATCTTTACACTTATCGCACAAAATAAAATCTTCATTTGATTCGTCACTGCATGATGCATATCAACAGTTGGAAATAGGGCATATATTGCATTCTTCCTAACCACCTTCAATTATATATGAAACAAAACTCTGAAGTCACGAACACTTTCATTTGTGAGCAAATATGATTCAATTTCATCGTAAGAAGAAATGCTCTAGCATATAAATGCACACTACAGTTCATACATTTTTAAGCACAAGTGTCAACATTGGGAATGGACCATGTATCGAAGTCAATACTTTTAACTTCAGGTAAATGATAGTTTCTCTCTTTAATTTAAAAATCTTTAACAACCTCTTTTTCCTTATTCTAGTTGATGCATAGTGGATCACATGCTTCGATTAGTTTCAAAGTTTGTCTGACCCGTACAAAATACCTGCGCATATTTGAGCAAACAGGAATAAGTAACTGACAATATGAGAATAAATCTTTAGTACCTTTTCTTTTACTGTTACCATATGTTAGGAATTAACTTTTTAAAATATTAATTCTATGTTACTGCGTACAAAATTCGAGAAGATTTGTACAATTCTAAGATTTGAGGAGAGTCACACAAATAAAAGTTTAAGAAGAGTCACACATATAGAGTATTTTGGCTGCATATGTTTTTGTTGTGTTGATAGAGTGTTCTCATTTCCATTAGCACAAATAGTAAATGTAAAGTTTCTAAACTAATTCTTGCCCATTTTCTCTCATATTTTTTAAATTGCATTCCTAATACCAAACCTTTTTGGCACTGAGTAATAAACTCATTCCAAAAATTTACTGAAAAAAAACGCTTATTGCAAGAGATGATTTATCTTTGCACTTCAGATGAAACATTTTAGCAACATAATGAAAAAAGTTTTTTATTTGGCCGGATACTAAACTTTTGTTCAGCACAATTAACAAGTATTGTTCTGAAAATAGCAGTCCAGATCCAATATTATTTTCAGCACAGCTTAGAAATTCATAAACATATGTACACATATTCAAGCCAACTACATTTAAAACTTTGGATAAAATTTGTTCTATCACTGTTTGAAATTGGAGAGTTTAGAAGCTCAACTTGTTTTTTCTTGAATCAGATGTATAATTATCTGAACTAAGTACAGAGTTCTTTTGATGTACTAGACAAGCACCGTGTTCATTGTGAACAGTGTCTAAACCAAAGTGATTAGAGAGTAAGAAAAGCCTCAAAAAATGAATTAGAGTGCAGATACCCTTTGTTGCAAGTAATTGGATTGATTTTTGAAGAAAAACTTGAGTTGAAAAGTATTTTACATTATTTGTTTCAAGCATCAAAACTAAATACATATCTTCCTGGAATAGTTGGATTTTCAAGGGTCTCAGTTTTAATTAGTTTATGGTTGCATGTTGCAGCATTATTTCTTGATTGGCTGCAGTTTGAGCAAATACAAGCAGCTCAATTGGCTGCAATTTTCTCTTTGATTTCTGTAAACATCTTTTCCACCACATTTCTTTTTTTTGCACTGCATATAGTTTTGTTGTTCTTTCTATTAGGATTCTTGGGTGAATGTATAGCTAAATATGATAATATTTGGAAGCATCGGGATTCGAACCCGAGACCTTAGTGCTACTAATCGATTTTCGTACCGTTGAACCATCAATTCCCAAGAGGTAGGGGGCTTTAGGGGTGGTAGTATCTGGAGACAGGGCAGATATCCTGACACTTTCATCTACTTGTCTCCCCTTTTTCTAGAAAATTGACATATTCAAAAAATTTTCATTTTGTATATTTTAAAAGGATATCCCGATTGGCAATAATAAGGTGCCAAACAAAAACTCTTATTTGGAAAAATCTTGTTATGAAGAGGTACTTCAATTTTGACATTTTAATGCAGCTGTGTTGTTTTGTAATAAAAAGAATGGCACAACAAACAACTTCATACTGATATTTTATAAAGCAATTTTTTCTTGGACATGAATCAAGCATGCCAAAATATGCCTGCAAGGTACACAGTGCTGGTTTTAGGTGCTGCATCTTGTACAGTCTTTATTTGTAAAAGGTATAGTGTATATTTGTATATTTCACTTGGATTGTATATGTTTTTACTGATAATAAGCATCTAATATGGGTCCAACACAATAGTTGCAAATTTTTAGCATTGCAGTATCATTTAATTCTGTCTTTTTTGTGTACACAGAAACATTTTTAATTTATAAATTGTGGCATTACACAGACTTTTTATGCCACAACCATTTCTTGTTGAATAAACTAGTAATGACAATTTGTTAGGAATGTAACACACAGCATAAACACAAGAAATCTGTGACAGAATACGTATATTACTATATCCTACATTGTGTTGATAGATGTGAGATAACTTCATTAACAAAACAAAATATCACTTACTGAAACTTGTTCTCAAAATTAGAACTGAAACTTCAATATAGCATTAGGAGAAATGTACTGCAGCTACAGAATAGAAATAACTCACTTTAGAGTAAATTTTTGACATAATTCTGAGCACAAATCATTCCATACATTTGTCAGAACTTCTACTCGTTACTATTACTATTCTCATTTTAAATTACTACCAGTGACCCATTACTTAGTTCTATTTTTCTAATTTTAATCTACTACTATTATCTACAACTCTACAGTTCCCACTTAACAGTTAATCTTCATAATCCTATATTTATTTTGCAAAATTGGAGTATCATTTACTACATGAAACATTCTAAATTAACTTAAATTCTTTTTGGCATATCTGAAATATTTCAAGAGGTAACATATTTGCATCCATGCAATGACATAAATTCAGCTCTACTTAGTGTAATTTCCATCACTTACCTCGATCTGGTTTTCATACCAGAAGTGTGCCTTCCTTTTGGCAAAGCACTCCCATAGCATGTGTTAAGTCATTTTCTTTGTTCATATATTCCAGTATATATTTCTTATATTTCTCCTTGTCTTATTACTTCTTTGCATTGCCTTGCTACATATTGTAGCATATTGTCTTTTTTACAACTTTTCAATTTTTTTCACAACATTTGCATTAAGTTTGCTTTCATATGTACCTACAGTTTTTTTAATGTCCAAAGTCTGCATGGTTTGTTATATCTGTTAACATTTTCAAACGTCAAATTGAACCAATTATTTTTTGTCATTTTTTGTTTGCCTAAAACTGACCAACTTGAACAGTTCTAATGATTTAAACAGAAATTTTTTCACCTTTACTCTTATCCTTTTTGCAAGTATTGACTTCAAAACAATATTTAACCCGGCAACAATACAATTTTGATAGAACTATTCAAAACTGGATTCTACTTCTTTGAGTACAAATGCCGTTGCATTTGGCACATTTTTGAAATTTTTTTACATCCTGACCATAGTAAGGCAAATTCCATGATACAGCAAATTTTTCATATGTGCACCATCATTTGTGATAACAAAATGCCCAATTTTTCTGATTTGATACAATGCTGCCAATTGAGATAAATAAGCAAAAAAGTGCTCATGATTATTGAGTTGCAGTGCTACATGACAGTTAGGGTTCAGATAGTGGTGCAATTGGAGAAATTATGGTATAAGACAAAACAATCTAAAATTGCTCATTTCTGTTGGCAATTTTTTCATGGTATATATAGTAAAAAGTTGAACTACTGCTTTCTAAGTTAATATCATCTATTGCTTTGGCTGACTGTACAACCTGTTTCTTCATATAAAGTACTCCATATACTACTGAACAAATTATGCCTTTAACAGAAGCAAGATGTTGCACATTAATTTCTTTAGTACTTGTAAGCAATAGAGAATACTCAGATTTAAACTTTTTGATGCACCAATATGAATTGGTTATACTACATACTTTTAAAAAATTCAACATTAGCCAGATTAGAATTTTAAAGTGGAACAAATTCAAATATATCAAGCAAGTAAGGATTAAAATCTGGATTAAAATACATTAAGGATAAAAAAGCAATTTCTGTTTCAATTCTCAAAGGAAAATATACTGATGTGCTTTTCTGGTTTGATCTCTAGCTTTGATTTTTTTAAGCCTTAATGTACCAAGTGCAGTTGACATTGCTGCAGGTATAGCTTTGACCTTAGCTTGAAGTACATTTGCTTAGGATATAAGGATTTGAAAGTTGAGATAAAGCCAACAAAAGAATACATAAAGAACTAAGTTGTATATATATATATATTAATTCTTATCTGCATTACAAAGAGTGATCTTTGCAACATACTTAATGAAAATGTGCAATAACATAATTGATTATAGTCAGTTTAACTGATAAGAAAATGTAGCCCCTAACATAGGATTGAACAATTTCAGTTCTTTGTAATATGAATGTAGTAGACAAGGTGATAACAAGAAGAACACAACAACCATAGAGGCATGTTAACACTATACAAACATAATTTGCATTGCTGAGAGTAAATAAGTAACACACTCAGCAACACAACAAACAAAGTTTTGATGCCAATCCATCTGGAGAGTCACAAAATGATACAGCTATAAAATGGAATAACTCTTAAAAGAGTAATTCCCTTAAGTACTATTTGTTGTAAACAAATTAGTTCCTAACACTTTGCAAGATCTTTAAGAGATTCTTCTAACAGCTTTTCATTTTTGAAATATGCATATTGCCTCAATACATCATCCATATGCTTCCTTGAGCAGTTCTATAGGTGCAACAATAAGCACTTTGATGTTTTTACTTTTTTTGTTACAAGTGTGATTGCAAATAGCTGAATCACACCTAGTGATTATAAATCTCAATTTTAGTAAGTTCATTTAAACTTCTTCTTGTATTGAAATGTTAATGCTGGAATCCTTTTGGCAGATTTATATTGTTTCTAGGCTCCCTTCTCAGATCAAAATATTCTCCTACTCCATTCAATGGAACTATCTTCTTAACATCCCCCTTAAAGGAACATCATTTTTCTTCGATATTTATTTTGAGAGAAAAATCAAACCAAAAAAACTTGGCATATTTCACTATGTGTTGAGTATGATATGCAACTCATCCAATTGTATCTGCTGAAAACTAACTGATGATACTAAATTGTTACAGAATTAATTAAATTCATGAAAATTTTTGATAAGAAATTTCTTGCACACAATGTTGTGCTAGCAAATTTAAACTAGACATTGTATTTGATATGAAAGAAGGCCTGTGGAATGTTATTCAGAGATGTTAATTTCATCCAGTGCATTTAAATAAATACATAGTTGCAAAGTTCATAATTTCTCTCAAGAGGAGAGCTTTGGTATTATCCCAAGGGATTGTGCACAAGTAGTGCAATATTTGTAAATACAAAGTGGATGCAACTCAAAAAAAGCTACTAGATATTATGCAATATTTTTCAATAAAAGGAAATGTAACAGCCACCTGAAAATTAACACAAAGATTAAATACACTAATTTGAAACTATGTTACTAAGGCACATCACTTTTTTTGACATTTCCTAGGATTTTAGTTGACATAACTATCATATATCTGAAAAGTATAATTTTTGCATTTGTGATACTTATGACAAAGAATTGTCAATATTTAATGTTTGAAATAGCTACACAAATTTTAAAAATTGTGAACAAAGAACGATATATTGCTTTACATGATATTTAGACAAGAGTTTTGTTACTGTGCCAAAATTTTGGAATTCATTAGATTTTGTGATGCACTGTCTAAAACTTTAAATATATTGAATTCTGGATAGATTTCATCAGTTTATCACATCATCATTTTGAGTTGATGCATTTTTCCAAAAATGGATTTTAACTTTAATTTAAGAGATGGTATTAAATCTAGATGTAGGTTTTATAATTATTACTGGTCCTTGGAAGGGAACTCCACTTCAAAGCACTTGTTATTTCTAGCATGAAAAATAACTACAAAAAATCCAGATGAACCCATCAAACTTTTATTGCTGGCGAGTTAAGCAATTAATTACTGTGCAAGTCACAATCAAAAAGACAGGAGCTGGTAATGAATCAGCACCATGCTGATATCTAGCAGCAACTTGTTAGGACTACAACAATACCTTAGATCCGCATGTTCCAGAATATTCTATACTTTATGTTCTGTTTCATATATTCT
>JAULBW010007200.1:0-15981 GCA_032358265.1 Vaucheria bursata | reverse complement strand
TCGGAAACACAGATAATAAAGTACGTGTTTTATTCTTTAATCTTATTTCTTGTCTTTGGTTGGCGTGCCTAACACAATCATTCATTCACAATAATTGAAATTTGTTAAAAACCAAACTGTTACATAAGAGGTTTCCTGTAGTTTTGGACTCAATGTTGTCCTGTAATGTTGTTGCACAGTTTAAAAGAGCAAAAAAATGTGAAATTACTTGTTGAGTTTTGTAAAAAATAGATTACAAAGCAAAGAAGAAAACTGTAAGAATGATACAGTCAGTTTGAGTCAAAGAATATTTTCATGTAGATATGCATGTTTTTAAGTGAGTTTTTAGCTCAGAGTGATTTTTGCAAAGATAAAAAGATTTTCATTGGATGCTTGGCCTAAGATATCATCCACTGTAAAGCACGCCAAAGATTAAATGAGAGACAAAACCACCAATCAGCATGCATGAACTTTAAATTTTTGCACATAATGCTATGAACAGATTTCAATAATATTCTAAGGTAATATACTCTTCATTGAGCTGTTTTTTAGTTAAGCAAATTAAATTATCCACTTCTCTAAATCGAAAAAGTTTCAAGAATACTTTGCATTGCAAAACTGAAAGCCTGCTAAATACTCAAAAATCATGATTTTTGTACAATTTTTTCACAATTCTAATTTCATACTATTTCATAGTTAAATTTTTCTTAAATTGTTTGCAATCACTATTCAATTTTGATTTGAGTATTTTATTTCATTACACTACTAAGTACTGTACTAAACTACTGTGTACAACAGTTTGAGGTACTGTGCTGTTATCATTTCATTTATAAAAAATGTATTTACTTGCTACTTTTTATATTTAGATACTGCTGTAATGTATACACTATCACAGTTTAGATGCACATGATGTCAGATACTTTAAGAATAAGTACAAGTTACATTCCCAAGTATAAGTAATTGCTGCTTAATATTAGAAAAGCTAAACACAATTTACTGTTTAGGATTGCTGTATCAAATAAATACTAAAGTTGGTCAAATAGGGTTATTATAAAAGTGGCAAGTCATTGTTAAACTTCAACAATAACATATATTGATTAAAAAATTCACTTCTGATCATGCAAGTAGCCTTAGCAGTTATGTAATTCAGTTGTATAAATGTACTGTATATTATAGTTTTTGTCCTGCTGCCTTTGTTCAGTCTTTGTTTCGTCTTGTCTGCAATTAGATCTTGGAGCCAAATCTGTTGAGTTATTTGTTGAGACTAACAGTTACCTATACTTATTTTATCATATTTTAGTATATTTATTTCCACTTATACAAGAATTATTTATAGATCTATAGTAATACTGAGTTTTTGAAGCAGTATACTAATACTGCTTAAACTGCTTTTGCTCATCTACATAGTAGTACTTGTAAGGATCTAATTTCCAAATTTCACGTATATAATCAGCAACATAAGGTAAAGCAAAAACACAAGAGAGATACACGCTTAATTTAGTATATTAGAACCTACTTCATGTGTTGCCAAGAATGAATCTCGCAACACATCACAAAAGATGAGCACAATTCTTTGAAAGAATCGTAAACGAATCAACATTTTATGACAAAATAATCACGGTTCAATAGCAAATCACATGGCAACATATTAAATCCTGACAGTACTGCAGTATTTATGCCCAAATTAAAAAATGCTCTGTAGCATTGTATCATGTACAAAACACATTGTGACAAAGAACATGCATGTTATATCATACTGCAGTAGCCTAAACATAGATGCTGTTTACTATTGGACTTATGCTGGGCCTTTCAACTGTTTTCTGCAATTTTTTGGGCATTTCTATGGTTTTTTTTACTTTTTTGGTATTTTTAAAGCATTTTGGCTATGAAATAGAAAATTTAAGCATTAAATAGTATTTATGTGCATTAAAATAGCCTTGAAAGAGCATGGGGGAAGAGAAGGTCCACAAAAATCATTTGAGCATAGCAAGGGAGGTGCTAGTTCAAATTCAGAAAATAGAGTTACAGTTAGAATGCACAACTCACAGTTTACTATGACAGTTTTAAATAGTGAAAGTTCTTATATAGAGCAAACTTTGGACACATCAAATTTGAATTGAATAATTATTGATTTACATTGTGCCAGTTCAAATTCAGCTTCAATGTTTCTAATCTAATGAATTCCAAATGCAGTTCCAATAGCTTTATTATATCCTAATTTTATCTTTGTTTTTATAGAGAGTAAAAGTATTAACCAACATATTGCAGTTAAAATGAACAGTTTATAGTTCATATAAACAAATCACAGTCATTACTAAGAGTTCATATTTCAAACAAACAGCTCAGAGCTAATATAAATAGTTTACAGTTTGTATAAACAGATCATAGCTTATATGAACAGTTCGTAGTTCAAATGCACAGTTCGCATTTTAAAGCACAGTTTAAAACTCAACTAAACAGTTCATATTTCATTTTCCAAAAATTAAAGTAGAGATCATCTGAAGAGGTTTTGGAATACTTCAAGCAACATGCAATCCATCACAATAAATGACAGTTCAATTCAACAGTAGTTCACGGTTTATCAAAACGGATTACAGTTCATTATTTTGTCCATCACTCTTGGCTCTTGAACAACAGGATATTTACTTGATCACATCTGTACACAAACAAATATATATATATATATATATGTATATAATTACACATATAGGCATCCATATAAACTGGTTCATCAGATCATATATACATAAATTTTGTAATGTTTTTATAAATATGTAGGGTTATTATACCTATTTTTTTTATCAAGTTTTACTTAATTCTTGTATGCTGACATGAATACAAAGTGTATCTTGGAAGAATCTTTGTAGTTACTTATTTTATGCTTTCATAATTTTATAATTCATTTTTACCATTTTTGTTCTTTTTTGTTTTTAATTGTTTTCCTTTATTTTTTTCATTTTTTTGTCGGAAATATTTCAGAACAATATTGCATCAAAATCAATAATTCAGCTGCAATTATAAGGTTTTTGTAAGAATGGTACAAAAAATTTAAGTTGATAATGCTTGTCTGTCGAGTGTCATTAATATTACAAATTATTTAAACTGATGCAGACTTGTGCAGTAAACTAACTAGAAATATAGCTATACATAGAAACATACAGACAGATAGACAGACAGATAGACAAATAGATAGACAGACAGGTAGACAGGCAGACAGGCAGACAGGCAGACAGATTTGGAATATTTCTGATATAGCAAATTTTGAATATAACAAGTTTTGGATAGAAGAAATAAATTTGGTGGTATTAAAAGGCTAAGTCTTAAGTTATTTCTGTTTTACCAACCCCTGTAGGACTTGAGAAGAAGAAACGGGCTATAGAATAATTTGGATTTCTTAGAACAATTTTTTCTGGAACAATGGAGATTCTTAAAATGTAGTAACTTTTTGAAAAACAATGAACTCTTTCTAGAAAAAAGCTATTCTTTCTAGAGTAATGCATTTTCCATCTAGAGCAATTCATTTCCTTGTTGAACAATGCAATTGTTTTTTAAAGAATAAAATTATATTCCTTAAATTTCAGATTAAGAATAACAATGAATAGGCATATAGTTGCATTAGTATTTATTTACTATAAAAGATATATGAAGAAAAAGTATTATAGAGGTTAATTTGGAACTATTTTGGTAAGCCTAAATATTTTCTTTTTAGGATAGAAAGAACGTTGATCTTGAAGAAAATATTTACAATCAGTACAAAAACTTTTAATAGCATAAATAAAAATATACGCATGTTAGTATACACAAAATAAACATAAAAATATACGCATGTTTATATACATTGAAAATATACGTAAAATATACATAAAATATACGCATGTTTGTATACATTGATAATATACACGTATGCATACATGAATCTTAATTTTAAAATTTTTCAGTAATATAAAAGATAACATCCTGTATACATATAAAATTATTCATGTATATGCACATTGATGCATAGGAAATATATATATATATATACTGGTTGGAATTCATATATGCTGATAATCATGTATTCTCCATACATATTTATATAAAAATATTTATATATATATACATATCGATACATACATACATACATGCATACACTATATTCAATACTGAAAGTTATAAATCACTTTACCAATAAATATTTTAAATATATATATATATATACATTGCTTACTTGAAATATAGAAGATATTTTGTTGTATGAGTCACAGAACATCCAAAGCTTCTTCCAATAATACAGTTCCACGTTGATCCATATTCTTCATCAAAGTACTGTAAAAAACATAAAAATGCTATAGTAATACTATCATATTAGTACAATATTTATTATTGTAGTACTACACTTTTTCTATACATTTGAGAAATCGATTGTGTGCACATGTCCATAAAATTTGTATACACTTGTATACATAGTTATTATATACATTTGTGCATACATTTTTGTATATGCACAGTGTATACAATATTATAGAAGATATAAGGTGTTGTATGCACTTGTATATATGTTCATACATATATATAAAATATTTTAGTGTATACATTCTGCTTAAACTTACAAATTTTTCATTTTTAAAGCTTTATATATATTGTACGCATTTCTATTTGCATTTTATATATTCATTCATATATATTGCATATGGATGAATAAATTGTGTACACTTTATGCGCCAATATTTTCCTACAATATTGTAGCATACTCAATTTGTATACATGAAGAGTGTATGCGCTTGAATACATTAATAGCATATTCTATACATATTTATTGTAAACACTTTTAGCTAGATTTCTGTGTAAACAATATATATACAATGAAAATTTTATTCAACTGTACATACATTCTATATACATTCTATATACATTCTATATACATTCTATATACAATCTATATACATTCTATATACATTCTACTTATAAATTGCACATAATACTGTATACACTTTTGTACACACTTGTATAAGTATTGTAGTATACATTGTATATGCTTTTTGTTCCAATATTTTTCTACAATTTTGTAGTTATCTCATTTTTAATACATTTAGTAGATATAATATATCTGCTTGCATACATAGATTGTATAAAAATATTTAGTATATTTTGCATTTTTATTCAACAGTGTACACATTTATGTATAATATATTAAATACAGAACGCTTTTGTATGTACATTGTATGCACTTGCAAATATGTCCGTATATCATATTGTTGTATACATTGCACACACTTGCTTGTTTACATATTGCATATATGAAATAAATATCCTGGTAAAAAATATATATATATATGTATATATGGTCTAGATTGATACTATAGATGTTGATACGCACGTACATACGCACATTATACATGCCAATATATACATATATTTAAATACAAACAGATGCATATAGACAATGAATTTGGTACTGAAAGATATAAATTACTCTACCAACAAATTTTTAAAAAATATGCATAAGTATATTGCTTAATTGAAGTAAAAAATATTCATATGGATACATCCATACGGATACATCCATACGGATACATCTATACGGATACATGCATACATGTTGATAATATGAATATATACCTTCTTTAGTTGAGCTGCAACATCTTTTTCCACATATGGCTGGTCCAGTAAATTGCAAACTTTGTTTATAGCTTTTATTCGATATTCTTCAGGAAGATCCTAGATGTATATACTTGGTTTTTAATATGAACACATCTCATAAACAGTAAACCTCTATTATAATATACTGCCTTGTAGGGAATTTCAGTTAGAACAAATTTTCACTTATAATGAACAAAATTTTACTTGTAACAAATAAACAAAAATAAATCTATTTCAACATCTACTTCAATACTAGGAAAATACAATAAATTTAAAAGTTAAAAATATCTCAAAGATACAAAACAAGCAGCTCAACGTGTTGAAAAACCTACTGCAACATGATAAAAAATAGAATTATTTTCAAAATAAATTAAACAAAAGTTAAAAAAAACGCAACACTATACATAAATATACGTAAACACGTATATTTAGTGCACTGTTAAACCTATAAAAACTTATTCAAAAATATAACCTTACAACAAAAATTTTGAATTTTACTTAAAAATAATAATCTTTTTTGTGCATTCATTACACGTGAAATTTCGTTTTCACTGAATTCTTGCTACAAGTTGATTTGTTATATAAAAAATCTGAAGTGGAGCTTGGTGGTACAATATGATTTTTTCATTTACTTGCCATAAGTGAAAATTCGTTATCACTACAAACACATTATATCTAAAGTATTGTATACATGCTATATTCGATAATCTGAAACTGAACTTGGTGGTACAATATAACTTATTCATTTATTCATTATAAGTGGAAACTTGCTATATCCGAGTTCACTGCACATTTTATTTTTAGACCCTTTTTCTAGTGAAGCACTGAAATTATATCCTTAACAAATAGAAAATGAGTGCTGGATAATTAACTAAATATTTTAGCAAAAGAACAATATACTCTCGGAAAAATAGTAAATAAAAGTTTTGTTCAAAATTTGGTGAAAAATCAAAAACATAACAGAAAATAAGAAAAAACATAAATTATTCTATTTTTTAAATTGCTCAATAAAAACTTTTCTGGTTAAACATTTATGATACTTAATATACAAAAATATTCCTTTTTTGAAAAAGTTTATTAAAAATTTTTAGAAAATATTAATGAAATAGCATAAATATAAGAGAAAATGGAATCGGTTTTTATTTCTGTAGTTCAATAAATATTTCTATTCAAAGTATTTATCATAATTTAAAAGTACATTCATTTTGATTGGTGAAGATATCGTTAAATATAATAATGATTTCATGGAATTTAGTAATGATTTCGTTGAATTTAATGACGATATCATGGAATTTAATGACGAGTTCATGGAATTTAGTCGATTTTCATAAATTTTGAACTTAACCAGGTTTTTTTTACAATAATTTGATCAAATACGAGTTGTATGGTATTTTCGTATGTTTGATTTTGAAAGACATGAATTCTCCTAATATCCTCCAAAACCTAAAATTTACTAAAAATTAATAAAATTTATAACCGCGTAGTTTTCTCTAAAATCTCCCTATACGAAAAAAAATCATAAATGTGCCTTAAAACTTACGAGTATTAAGGTGCGCAAAAGACTTAAATTATTGTGAAAAAAACACATTCGTGAAAAACAATTTTATCCAAAACTGCTCACAGAGTTTTTCAGTTCTTCGAGCATTAACGTTTTTTTTCACTACAGAATCTTTAAATAAATTTGCAAGTATTATAATGTTAATACTTCTCTAGGTTCGCAGTTTCAAAGATAAAATTGACATGGTCCATTGTGAATATAGAAAAAACGTAGAATTTACTTTTTCGCACGTACGCCCCGAGATAACCATAAGTCTTATACATATACATACTTAAATATCCTATGTAATATTCAGAAGCATTAGCTATCTATAAAAGCAAAAGCTACATAGCTACAGTTTTTAGTAAATCTTTCCAGAAATCATTTCCGAAAAAGCTAAAGTAATAAGAGTATGAACGCACCGCTTTAAACACTTGAACTTTCTTCGTACACTGCACCTTCATTGAATTATCCGTATCAGACATTAATATCTCTAACTCCGATAATTAAGTAAATATGAACAGATTATTATCAAAATTCCGTTACGTTCTACAATAACGACTAGCGACACTTAGAATCAGCTCAAATAGGTTTAAGTAACTTTTATTCGTAGAAATATCATAAAATACCTCAAATTATTTGAAAATGGCTTATAACACTTAGTAACGATGTAACTAGATTAAAAAAACATGAATCAAATTTAAGGTACCTTACAACGCTAGCAGATGAAACGTAAATGTCTGTTAAAAATGTCCCCAAAAATTTGTTCTATAAATTATTGTTTTTCTGTCACTGAAATGTGGCAAATACAAGAATTTTAAGGCAACACAAGTTGCCTGTATTGATGCATTGTAAGGCTCTATATCAAATACTTTATTTCCATTTTCTCCTTGCCAATGGCTAGTTTTGTTGATTTTAATTGAGCATAAATTAGAAAAAGGTAGCTCCATCTAAATAAATTGATGGCATCTGGCAAAGCTAAATATTAAGCATCTTTATTTTTCTAATTAGTCTACTTGCCTCTTAGATACTGTTAGGAATTGATTACAATGCCATGATTTCTATTTGAGTATACTTGTATTATAGGTTATATTAGTTTATTATTGACTAGTATGAAAATAGCTCATCTTGTTTGTCAACATTTATTCTCAGCAACACATGATATAAACTAATGATATATGCTGCTATTGTTAGAAACATGAAATACAACAAAGCACAAGAAACTGTGGGAGAAATATGTGCATTTT
Source organism: Vaucheria bursata (assembly GCA_032358265.1). Classification (NCBI taxonomy): domain Eukaryota; class Xanthophyceae; order Vaucheriales; family Vaucheriaceae; genus Vaucheria; species Vaucheria bursata. The sequence goes on along the minus strand of JAULBW010007200.1, from coordinate 7,599 downwards.
ATCATGCACTAATTGCGTTGATAGAAATGAGCTAACTTCAACACAACAAAATATAAAATCCTACTGGCATCTATGCAGTCAATTTACTTGGAACGTCATAAATGAAAGCTGACCACAGCTATAAATATATGATTTATATCTAAGGGAGTTAATTCCTAACAGCTATACTTGTTTCTGCTTTGCATTTCTTGTTTTTTGGTATTATCAGGAATTAATTATTTGTGCTGTGTCCTTGCACCATACTATGTCATTGATTTTATTTATCCAACATCATCTTGCATGAAATATTGTAGTATGATGCGTGTTGACAAGATTCACTATTGGCAATAAACAAACAAGAAATCAAATGTTTCACTGTGTATGTTTCTCATTTTGCATTTTCATTTCCTGTGTTATGCATGTATGAATATATTTTAGTTCTAATAGGGTGTCAAAAACATGCTGTTGGAAATACACCAATGGATGGAAGGTATAACTAGCAAAACAAAGGTGCAGGCAGAACAAGGACAAATATCTGAATCATCAAGAAGAACTAATGGAAAACAAGAAGGAATTGATAGGAAACATATATTATTAGATGTTATTTCTATCACTGAAGTGAAAACAACATAATACAAAAATAAACTGTACAAATTAAGTCAAGTTATGTGTGCATATAAATTACTGCTGCAACTGTCAGGATATCTGCCCTGTCCCCAGATACTACGACCCCTAAAACCCCCCACCTCTCGGGAGTTGATGGTTCAACGGTACGAAAATCGATTAGTAGCACCAAGGTCTTGGGTTCGAATCCCGATGCTTCCAAATATTATCATACTTAGCTATACATTCACCCAAGAATTCTAACAGCAACTACTATCAATGTAGTGTTAATTATGAATGTTAACTACAAAGTATATAGCAAGGCATTTGTCCTAGTACTAAAAGAATTTGAAATCATTATTTGATTTAAATCCACATGACAGTATATGCTCAAGCCCTAACAGTTTGCTAGAAGTTATGTTTTTGTTCAAGCATGTTAGTAATATAAATGTGTCTTTTTGCTCAATATCCACCTAGGTGATAAGACTTGCAAAGAAAAGGATGGAGTTAGAAAAAAAGTGAACAGAACAATAGAAGCGGATTAACAGCAATAGCAAAAGAGGAACAAAGAAAAGAAATGTGAACAAGTATATTGACTTTGTGTGTTTTCAATAATCAATGAAAATATAAGTATGAAATATAGAAGAATTATTTATGACTAGCTTGAACTTGATTAGATGTATCCTCATTGGTTGATTTGTGTAGCATCATAAAATATGAATAGAACACAAATTCCTGTTTGTTGGTTTGTGTAGCATCATATAAAAATATGTAACATAACATTTAATACAGAACAATACTGAACATACGGATCTAAAGAACAGTTGTAATCCTAATACTAGGTCCCATTTCAAAACTTTGTGAAATTGAGTTATATCTTGGTACGGTCTTTGCTAATAATAGTGTGTACTTTTTTTATTTATTTTGACTCTATTATATTTGCTCAAGTTAAAACAGAGGGGATCTAAAAAATACTCTAGCAGTAGCTGCACTAGCAATGGTTTAATTTATTTTAAGTCATTTTAAACTGCAACCTAGTGAACATAATTTATAAGCAAACATCTAATGCTGGACAGGACAATGTTGCGGAGGAGTTTCTTTGGCACTCTCAGACAGAACCTGGAGAGTATGTTACCTTCTTCCTTTATTTCCACTCTCAAAGGTATTTTGACGCCGAAAAAATCATTTGACATATTTGTTGGAACAAAGGAGGCCTCTGGGGGAGTGAAAATGATAAATTTGAGCTAATGAAGGACTGTAGACGATTGAATTGGAGATGAAATTTTCAACATGTTTTGCGAGTGAAAATATATGGCAAGACAGTATTATCTAAGGCATCATTTCGTTTCAGATTTGGTAGCAAATAGTTTAATTTCCAGGCATCATTTCGTTCCAGATTTGGTAGTAAATAGTTTAAATTTCAGGCATCATTTCGTTCCAGATTTGGTAGCAGATAGTTTAAATTCCAGGCATCATCAACAAGAACCCTTCGTCATTCTTAAAATGCTTCTTTGGCGCGTGCATTTATGAAGAATAAGGATGCATTATGAACGATAAGCGTGCGTTCCGAGTACGGATTGGTTTAATTACTAAACAGAACGAAAACACGCCTTTCAAACTTTACCTTACAATATTCAATTTTCTTCAAGAAGAATTCTCGAAGATGAACAGTAGTGAAGTACTATATACAGAGCTTCAATGTTTTGAACGGCTGCGAATTGTTTATTCAATTCTACCCTGCGCCTATACTCACTTTCGTTTCTGCTGCAATCCCTTTAATATCATTGGCAGTTGCATAGGAATTGTGCAGCTAACCAGTAAATTAAGACGTCTTACTTAGAGATTGCATTGCATTATTATTTGTGTATTCCCTCTGAGTGAAGAGGGCACCAGATATGATACAACGAAGCGTGCTAGGCGTTTCCATAAACTTTATTCTTGTATTGCAAGCAGCAAATGCTGCTGACATTCGTCATTTCGAAGGCAATGCCCCCACTGTAGTGAGTATTTTCGCTATTTTGTTTCAGTTTCTGTATTATTTATTTTCATCCCATATTTATTTATGCCTATAGCCAAGTAATGCTGACGGTTTGGTCGTAGAAAATGTTTGGCAAGGAGACATAACTAATATGGCAGAGGTTGTGACGCATTTGCAATGGGTTCCAGGTAGCGATATGGTTGTTACTGGCCACAAGCATGGAGTCATTCGGCTCTACCAATCGATTGATTCTGGTGTAGACGATTTTGTCGAGCTTCTTGACATGCGTCAAGATGTAAATAGTGAAAAGGATCACGGTTTACTAGGCTTTCAATTCCACCCTGAGTATAAAAATGGCGTAAATACGGCATTTATTTTATACACTGGAAATCCTAAGGATGTTACACTCTTGCCGAATAACAATGTAGTCTCTCCTTTGAGGGATGAAGGCTGGGGCACAAACTTTCTTGAGCAGGGCTACGAATGGCCGCATGATCTATGCACTGATTTAGGTGCCAACAATGAGAATGGTCAAATATGTGAAAAGGTCTATTACATTGATCGAGTTATTGTCAATGTCGATGGCGATGTTCCATCGATGACTAAAGACATAACTTTCTTCGAGGGTGCATGTGGTTCAAGTTCAACCCATGGTCCTGGTACAATATTGGAGATCAATGGTGATTTAGTTTTCTCCATGGGAGATGGGTCCCAATTTGATTTTTTCGACTATGGTTTTGAGGACCTAGATGCCTGCTTTGTTCCTGACAGCAGTATCGATCAAGGTTGCTTTCGCTCTCAACGCAAAGACTTCCCTAACGGTAAGATCATGAAAATATCTGCCGATCTTTTGGACTCTGAGGAACCAGTAACTCTTAATGACCTTACAATTATCAGTAGGGGTAATCGCCAGCCATTCAGAATGTTCTATCACAAAGAGGCTGATAAGCTGTATATTGCTGATGTCGGATTTGGCGATTGGGGTAACAGTGAACGTATTTTTATGGCACCTAAAGTTTCTAAATTTGCTAAGGATGACGTCCCATTCAATTGGGGTTGGCCTTGTCTCGAAGGAATGTATTCAAGTTATGAAGATTCATTGAATGGTAATTACAACCCTTTTGACTCACTCAGCGAGCAAGAACGTCGTACGTACTTAGAAGATAATCACCTAGAAACGTGCACCGGTGTTTACACCGCTGTGGAAGATATAGTGGAGGGTGTCGGTAAGCCATCAGCTGATGCTGATCCCGGCTTCCGTCCGCCCATCTTGGAGTATCGAAATGATATCCTCGACCCTGATTACCCCACATTGTGTGATACAACCAATGCTGCGGTAACATCTGTATTCGTCTATGAAGGCAATATCCTTCCTGAACTGTACCGAGGAAAGCTGATGTTTGCGGATCATATAAAGAAGTGCGTCTGGTTTTTTGATAATGGTGAGGATGGCAGCCCTGATATGAACTCATACCCACATATCCTTCTTACCAATACTGATGTCATCGATATTCAGAAAGGTCCCGATGGAGCCGTTTACTTTGTCGATTATGCTCATGCCCGTATCTTGCGTATGTATGAGGATGGTAAAGGACCTTCAACTGGAACTGGTACCCCGCCTCCAACATTCGCCCCTACTGCTGCCCCTTTTGCCTTGCCAGATGATATTCCGCAAGCATTGACTTGTTTCGATCCCAAGCAGATGCCAGAGTTACCCTGGACCCGGAATGAAGATGGAAGTTATCATGGCGAGCTTACAATTGGTGCAGTGACTTATACTACCAAGGAAGGTACCACCCGAACTCGAGGGTTTAATGGAATGATACCTGGTCCTCTCATGCGTATGAAGGTAAGTTTTTGTTAAATACTTTAGACATTATCTTACTTGATTTGTATGTATGCTGTTAGAATAGTATGTTCAAAAATTGTTATATGGTTTTCAGTATGCGCATGTATCAAGATATGTAGTTGATAAGTTTCTGGATAGAGTCAGGTTTAATACAATGTGCACCAGAAAGATATTAATTTCAATATTTAAAATTTATGGTTACCCGACTCTTCATTATTTTTAATTTAGGCTTGTGGAGTATACCACCTAGATTTTTACAACAATATGGCTGACTGGCCATTGGGTTTTGATGGTGATGGGGCCATTAATACAATGAATAGCCCCACTCGTACCAGTTTACATTTGCATGGATTACATATAAGCGGCGAGAGCCCTGGCGATTACGTCTTCATTGTGATTGAACCTGGAGAAATGAACCAATATGTGTACACTATTCCTTGCGATCACGTTAGCGGTACTTATTTCTACCACCCTCATCACCATGGAAGCACTGCTTTAGCAACAGATGCCGGCGCTGCTGGTTTACTTATTATTGAGAGTAGTGCGCGTGAGGCTAGCGGTATGCCATTGGACATTCAAGCTATGCCTGAACAGTACATCGTTATGCAAGAGATGAATCCAATTGATACTACTCTATTTGCTGGTATGTCAGGCGATAGATTATACAAAACTGATGCAGTTGACCCTTACTTTCTTATGAACGGATGTGAAGTTGCTGCTGAAATTACCATTGAGGCTGGTCAGTGGACGCGATTGCGTATGCTATTTGTTGGACAAGAGCATAATTTATTGGTATGGATTTCTGCTAAGACGAATGGTGCTGACGAGTGTGAAGTTGGGTTATTGGCAAAGGATGGTTTGTGGGTGGCTGAGGTACCTCGTCCGTTGCCCAACAACTTGTTGTTCTTCTCTATATCATCCCGTGTGGACATTGCTATTCGATGCAATGGAGCCGATATGGTTCATACTATTACCTCTGTTCATTTAGGGAAGGAGGAAGTTGAAACACCTGTTGAAATTGCAACTATTACCACTGCAAAAAGTTTCAGAGATGCAGCTAACGATCTTACGACCTGGGAGCCATGTAGACCAGCATATTTAACTGATCTGTCTGACATGGATAAGGTTGGGGATTCTTTTAACCTCGAAATACATGATGGCTTGAATACCCTTCTATTCAGTGGCCCCGATGACTACATTGTCGAAACCAATCTCAATGAATGGCAAATGTGGACTATTTATTTCACAGAAATACATCCATTCCATTTGCATGTCAACCCCATGCAACTTGGCAAACTTGATGAGTCAAATCAGTGGTCAGAGATTAACACGTGGAACGTTCCTGGCGATTGGATTGATACTGTCAGTATCCCTGGCGCTGTTCCGGTGAATATTCGACCTGAACGATACACAAGACATATGGTGATGCACTGCCACATTTCAGAGCATGCCGATTTGGGTATATTGGGCGTAGCCTTTATTAATGGAGATGGGGATGGTGGCGATGGTGGTCCTGAGGTAACTGACTATGGTACATGTATGGAAGAAATACCAAAGAGCTCGTCTTACAACGACCAATCATTTACTATTCCTGGTGTGATTGAAGCTGAGGAATTTGATGACGGTGGGGAGGGCATCGGCTACCATAACATCAATATTGATCGAAATGTTGGCTCTGCAATGCGTTTTGACGAGGCAGTGGAAATTGATATGTTCGAAGACCGATATTGGGTTGCGTATATTCGCGATGGTGAATGGTTGCAGTATAGCATTGCGGTTGAGAAGACTGGTTATTATACTGTGATACTGACTTGCGCATCGGATAATGTGTCTGCAGGTATGAAGTGGTCCATGTGGTTAGATGCCATTGGCGCCTGCCCTTGCCCTGATTCTGAGGTAGGAAACTTGATCAGTGTCAACGATGACTCCTACGAAGGCACAGGATCCACCATCGAATTCGATGATTATATTGCTGGTAACGTTATTGAGCTACCTGAAGGTAAACATACTTTGATGCTCTGCTTTGAAGGTGCAGACGCAGGCATTAATTTGGATAGTATAGAGTTTGAGTATTGTGGCGAAACTCCTGAGGAATGCAATCGATAGAAGCCCAAGTCTGAATCAAAAAACGCCATTTATACTATTACTGCTGATGGCGAAGTTTTAAACTAAATTGGAGTCTGAGAACATCATAACTGTACCTATCTCTAAGTTTTATTTCGAATAGCGGTAAATCGTACGTACATATAGTCGCTAGTTTTCATTCACTTTCTTCATTGATTGATTCAGCATATCGATATATGTTGGATAATTTAATAAGAATGTTTTTTGTTCTTTCTTTTGTGAAATTATGGTAATTGCTTTTCATCGCTATGCATAAATCAAGTGAAAGCACTGGGGCTTAAGTTTTGCTAGGAAAATATTCCGTTGTTGAGATATTTAAAATGTGTTAGAGTAATCATTGATTAACTGGTAACTTTTATCCCAGTACAAGTACATGAATATTGACTGCCTCATTCAAAACTTGAATTTTGTGTTTTACATTTTTTTAAATCCCAAACAATAAGCAATGAAAATATCACTAGTTTCAACTAAATACTAATAATACTTTTTGGGGTTACTATCAGATTCTAACTAGCGAGATTCGTATATTTAATCATTTCGATACTGGAAATCAGCATGTCTGTAATCTTTAAAGGCCTTCAATTTGGGTGGGCTGATTATCATCAAAGACTCTTAATAAATTTGAATGCTTTATAGAAGGTGCAGCATATATAAGATATATGAGCCCAATCTTCCTCTCTAATAATTAGAATAAATGATATAAGTAATCATTGGCTTGTTTTGAATTGAAATACTAAGAGAAATAATGAAGATTTGACTCAATGACATAACCACACTGGTGAAAAACTATTTATAAAGACCAAAAAATACTTGCAAATAAAATTGAATTATTTCCAAAAACATGGCAAACACTCAATTTCATTGGTCCCCAAGAATAAGGGGATAAATCATGGAAGATTTCTATAACTTTCTGTTGCCATCCAAATTCGATTTTGTTGGAATGATAAATGAGTGGCCCTCTGGATACTCTATAACTATTCTGGCACAGCATGTTAGGACTTAAGCGGTTATAGTCGCACGGGTTGGAATCAAGCAATGGTTCAAGATGCTCTAATACTAGGATAAG
>JAULBW010007189.1:0-15985 GCA_032358265.1 Vaucheria bursata | reverse complement strand
AACCAAACTGAAACCAAAACAAATTATACCGCAGCTACAGAATAGAATTAACTCCCTTAGGTGTTAATTCCTAACAGCTGTCAAGATTCATTCTTGACAACACATGTAGGGAGCTAATAGTATTCACTGTTATGCATATTTCTGCCTTACATTTTTTTCTTTCCTTAGTAATTCTTGGGTCACACGTGTAGTTTGCATTGTTGGTTCTTACAAAAGGCCACTGTATAATTTTGGAGGCTGTCATTGAAGGGACAAAATGACTGCTTTGAAAAATTTCTTAATAAATTTTAATGTATTAGTGTTATCCGCAAAAATACAAAGATAATGGGCTTTGCCATGTTGACAAAAGGCTCAAAGACTGCTTGAAATATATACGCATATACATATATAACAAATTTGCATTCAATAAATTTTCTAACAAATGAACTGGATGGCCCCAGTACAATATTAGATCCTGAATGTACTACTTGTAATAGTATTTATAGAGTACTAAAAATGCCCTTTGCAGTTGATTAATCTTAAAGATAAAACTTCATGTATTTGAATCTGTTTCAGCATTTTGGGGAATTCTTTCTGTAATCAAAACTTTAAATAGCTTTTTAAATTCCCTTTCTGTCCAAATTCATGTCAACCACAAATAAATGTCTACTTCATCCCCAGCAAAACAGCGCAATCGAAAGGCCAGAGTAATAGAAAAAGTTACCAAATACTATTCTTTTAATATAAAAAGAAGCAAATTTAATATGACTTGTCCCATTCATAGTCGAATTTCTGGGGTTAAAGCAGAAAAAGCTAGCTATCAACTTCTTGATTATCGCTTAGAAAATTGACTTGGCTTGAAGTCAGCTGTAAAAATGCAAACAATGCTAGTTATTTGGCGCTATTCTAGCAAACTTTTTTGCAACTGCTGCATGAGGGACATTTAAATATAGTTATAACTTAATCTTGATACAATTTAGATTATATTAGCTTAAGCATGCTACATCATATAAATGATCTTTTAGGTAACTTTTTGAGCTATGTGCACGTTTTGGCACCTTTTAATATTAATATTTTTTTAATACTACTATATACAAAGAGTTGTATGTCAGTATTGAAGACTCTTTATTTCATCCAAATATGATAGTTTTCGGAGTAAGATAATCGTGCTAGTTAAAATTTAGAAGTTTAGTATTACTTTTCAAGTTATTGGCTTTCACGGCCATTTTAAATAAATTCTTGATATCGATTAGGATTCAAAGAATGAACATAATTTACAGATGTCCATCTAATTTATCATTATATTATGCATAAATTTGAGGCTTTAAATTTATAAATATCCAACTATTTTTTCAATCCACGCCAGATCTGTATCACTCCAAATCCCTTTACCGCTTAAAGGGGTTCCTATCAAAATACTTGTAGAACCAACATTCTTCAACAAAGCTTGTTGACATGAAGATGGCAAAAGGAGCATGTACTCGCTACTTGAATTAAGAATCTTTAGGGCCATATCTTCAATCTCAACTTGACCAGGAAAGAAGTTTTCTTCCGCTCCTTCAAAAAGTCCAAGTCTGATGAAGCAAAATACAAACTATAAATAGCAACATTTTTGGAATCACTATCAACTGAAAAAACTTTCTACAAGGCGATGCACACTTTTCAACATCAAAAAGTGCAGGTTTGCATTGAGGTGGAGAAAAGACTTTGTATCCAATTTCTATGACTAAAATTTGAGGAAAAACATCTAAAAGAGTAGCACATGAACCACTAAAAAAATTAAAATGTAAGTTTTTTTGCACGTTCACCAAAATCAAATAGGCATACAAATCCCTAGAAGAAATCTTATTTAAATTTGAATAAGTACTTTTTCAATACAAGAATACATCTATTATCAAGAAATATTTTGATTTTTCAAAAAAATTGTGACAGGCTCAATCAATTTTTTGTTAGCCGGCACTCTTCATGTACCCATGATTATGTCAGTAATACCGAACATTTTTTCAGTGGCTAATGCATCAATTTTACATAGAGAAATAGCATTTAACACATGCACATCTAGTGAAAGGGCTTTTATGGGTATAAGAAGAAAACCAAGATTTCTATCCTATCTCCAAAAATATGTCTCAAATGAAAGATCAATGCTATTAAAAAAGGCCCTAAAAACTACTCTAATACAAATATACCTGTATTTAGCATGCCATTTCATTCTTGACCGAATTTTTGGGGTAAAGATAGAAAAGCTGAAAAGTTAGTCTCATCAGGTCAAAACCAGACAAGTGGTACTGGTTAAGAGAGGATATAAAGTAACAGAGATTAATTCGAGGTGGCAGTGTTGATTTACATTTTTAACTTACCAAAAAAGGATAATTTTGTGAGATTGACAGAAACTTGAGCCATTTTTTATGCCTAAATCGCTTAAATTATGCTTGCCAAAATTATTCCAAGGTATTATAAGTTTTATGGATCATTCGCACGTTTTTTAACCAATTGAGTTCAAAGTATATTCTGGTGGTATCAAGTTAAAAGAAATTTTATTTCTAATTTAAGGTTTTGTAGGTGAAAAATGCATGCAAACCTTCCGATAACATCCCCATTTCTCTGTAGTACAAGCACTGTACAGGCCGGAGTCACTGTCAAAATTGCTTCCGAAATTTGTTGAAATCGTTTTGCCATAGAATCAGATAATCCAGGCTTGAATCGATGTAAATCGGACAAATTCGAATCAAATATATTTATTGATGTAAAGTTTCTTTCATGTTGGCTGGCCGAGGCATCTTCTACTATGCTCTATTGCCAAAAAATGATTGTATCAATATGAATGTACCAAAAAACTAGTTAAAGATTTGCATTGGCATCAATACTATAAATTTATTTAAAGAAACATTCATACAGTTAAGATAATATTTTCTGAAAATGTAAAGAATAAGTTGCAGAAGAAGTCTAACTTAAAGAGGAATAAATTGCCATCAATGATATCAGATTCAAAAGGGCAAACGCATACATTTACTACTTTTCAGCCATAATAAGCATTTTTTGTTGAAAAGGTGAATTTTAGAACAATTTCCGAAAGGTTCAAAAAGCTTCATAATAAATTAGGGGTCTATTCTGCTCTTTCACCACATAATAAACTTTACTTATCAATATCAGTCCTAATGAAATTCTGTGTCGAGATCATGGTGTTATATCGCATATTATATAAGAAATTTTGAAGATGCCATTCATTATAATATGAAAATGACAAGTTATTAACAGGACATATGATTTTTTATACTGAACTTTTAGCTCCACAGTTTGAAATGCAAAGGAATTGTTAGTGGTGGATAAAACACTGACAGTAATTAGTACATTACATTTTATACTAGTTAGTATTTTGCATAGTAATTGGAATAAATAGTCTTCTAGACTATTTTAATGTTTCTAGAAAAATGTTTAAGTAGAAGTAGGGAATAAACATTTCACTGAAAGTAACACATTCTTGCATTCATATTAGGCTAGTCTTAGAGTATCGACTGCTCTAAAAATTGGAAAATTTGTGAAAAAATGTCTACCAATAGATGTGGCTAGGAAGCCTGAATGAACCAGTCGCAATATGATCTACTGCATTAATGGGCAGATTCTCTACTAAATAAAACTTCTTAAGAAAAAGATCATTATTTGTATTGCAACTTTCAAATAAATTTGTCACTATTGCTATCTCTTACAATGGAACACTATCAAGGCTGAGCAAATCATAAATCGAATAAAAACGACTTATTTCAGTCAATTTAGTACTGGTATTTATTGATTTGATGAGTATTAATACTAAGTTAAATATTGCTAGACATATTCAAATAGTAAAAATATTGACTCAGACTAATGCAGTATACGATCCAGTTTACCAGCAACTATATTAATATGCCATTAAATAAATGTCTAGAACAATGTTCAGGTTGGGGTATAACTGTGCATTTTGATTTTTAAAATCACTCTCTCTTTTCTTCTAGTCTCTATTAGTTGTCCCTAACATTTACCATACTAACCATGTGACATATGTATGTTCACCTGCCGAATAGAAGAAATGGCAGCATATCTATCTGAAACAGCTTTTTCCATCTTATTTTCCATAAAAGCTCTAAGTATGAAAACAATTCCACAAGCGGCTCCGAAAAATTCACTTCGTAGCTGTGATGATTCTACCTCGTAACCCGGAAACCTTGAAAGGTGCATTTATTCAAAATTTAAACATGTTGCAATTTAACATTCTGAACTTCAAACTACAACGCAATGAACTCTTAAGTGAATATACATATATTTGCAATAAAGTATGCCTTAATTATCAAATGAATTCTCTTGAGAGTTCACAAATTGCACACATATTTTGTTCACAGGAGTTATTGGAAAGGAGCATGTAAAAGAAGATTTATTTACAAAGGAATCCTTCACAGTCACCTTGAAGACCTAGTTTAATGTGTCAACTACCTTGAAATATATTTCAATTCGCTTTTAATCTATAATGACTGCAATTATGTAAATTTCAAATACTAAATACCATGCTGAATGAATTGTAAAATAGAAAATTTGTTGAAAACATTGGTTCAAGATGAGGTGTTCCAGTCCTTCAAACAAACTAATAGTCATCAAAATAAAAAAAAACTTTTCACGACGGAGAATAAACTTAATGGACGGGAATCCATTTGCCGATCAATCCTTTTTCTGATAAGCGTCGTAAAACGGCATATTTCCTTCATTCCTAGTACGATAAAGATATTTAAAAAATATGCTCGTCTCTCGAACAAAAAATTTAAATAGATCCCGAGTTGTGTAAAACGATAGATTTAAAAATGACCTTTCATTCAGGCTGGGTAAACTGAGAAACTAAAAACAAGATTATTGATATAAGCGAAATTCAAGCTAATGAAAAGAAGTACTTCACCTGTTAATGACGAGGGCTATCAAAACAACTATGCCAATGAATGTGCGAAGTTTATATCCTTGAAGACCAGGCACAAAAAATCCACCACCACGCTCTAAGGCAGCGCTTGGCCTTCGGTAATAACTGCCCATATTTTTAATCTCCTTTCGCTTTGGCGAATCACCAGACATAGTTACATGCGTCATGATTTGGTGTCTCCTGATCGATACCCCCCTGCTAGAATGCCATTTCGGATTTGGTTTGATTAAAGGGCTGGTAATGAGTGACACACACTCTCTCTGATAGGGACATATAAACAATGGTGAAAGCAGCAGTGCCGTAGTATGGAAGAAAAGCATAGGTCTTAACAAAATATTTTCTAAAGCAGAGCAAGGTGTTACGGATACAGGTATAATTCAGTTGGAAATAAATCATATCCGATTATATAAAATCGCAATAACTCCACTACGGATACGGATATGAGTCAGAATGTCGTACGATTTTTTATGGAATAGTTAAAATAGAAATGTAACGAATGCAAGAAACCGAACAATCCTGTAACTAATTCAGAATCTATCAGTAAAGTTGTTCACTGATAGATTTGTAATCTAAATTAAACTTATTTTGAAAAATAGATTTTAAGTCAATATATTTGTATACACTAAATGGTACAATTCAAGTTAAATTGTGAAATGCTAAAATTTTTTGGCAGATCCAAATTCTGGCAGGGCTAGTATTAAAGGCTAAAGCTTTTGCACGTCACTCTTTGTTTTAACAGACTACAAGGTTGCAGCATCAGGCTTTTACTGGTCATATTCATAGGTAAACATGAAAAATGTTCACATCATGCATTGAAGAAATATATATTTGAATATCTAATTACCGTGCAACTTTTTTACTACAATTGTCTATGAAAGTCATAACTAGTTATATTTTTCTGCCTTGAGCACAGTTTTAAAAGGCACATGAAAGCCAAATAATATTTTTAAACATGACACTTGAAAATTTACAGCACATTAAAGCAAATTGTATACACTTTACAGCCACAAAAAATGTTTGATGTCAACGATTTGCATTAAAAGTTTTCTGCATTTACACAGAAGGTCTAAGCTCAGTAAAATGATAAGTCACTAGTCATTAGTATCACTGCACCTACTGAGGAGTGAAGGTAATTCAGTCCAATTATTCAATTATTGTCGGAAATCAGCTATATTCGATTGTCAATGATATTTGTTATAGTTTAAGTGGTCAGAATTCTCATTTTGGATCATATAGATTAAGTCTCTTAAGTTCTTGTTCTATAGCTAGTAATATATAATTATTTATTTATATCTTGTCTTATCTTTTCTTGCTATTTGCTCTAGAAGACGTTTGTGTGCTAATACTTAAAGTTGGGTAAGAGGTTCTAACGTTAATGCAAACTTATGAAGCATAATTGAAGTACTATATTTCTTATTTTTTTGAAATAATTGTCATTCTCTGATAATGGCTCTGAGATATAGACAAAGAATGATATCTCATTGGTTCTGGAACATAGTTGTAATGTAACTAGTAGTGGACTATAAAACACTGATTACTAGCATTTGGGACTGTTAAGATAGAAGAAAAAAGATATAACACTATAGCATGTCAGTGCATTCCTTTTATGTGGGTGATGAAGCTCAGTAGAAGGGGTAAAGTTTAATATGTAAAGGGCAAACAAACAGTAATACAAGAAGATTTTATAAAATACAACAGTTTACTAAAACTTGAGATGAAAGTGAACAAAATATAAGACTGAATGTTAGGAATTAACCCCTATGGGAGTTAATTCTATTCTTGTAACACAAGCATTTAGGCATAAATCATACAGTACATATTACTGCATTGCTAGAAGTGAACTCTAGCAATGCAAGACAAACAAATATTCAATTATATGATGGACCAGTAGCAATTATTAAGTATTTGAAGGAAAGAAAAAGAAAATGCAAACAAAAATTTATTATGAATCATAGCGAATGACCAACAACTATAATTGCTCAGCAATGGTGCCAGGAAAACCAGTGTACAGTGCATATTGTGATAATATAGAAGAGTGAGAAAAAATTACTTGATTGTAACAATGTCATGCAGGCTGTATAGGTGTAACCTTGCGGGCTGCATGAAATATCTTATGAAATTACAAATTAAATTGTTGATCTCAAAAGACGTTACAAAATAACTTTGGCAAAAAGATGGATAAATCGGGGTAACATATAAATAGGATAGATTCCGGGTACTAGAGCAGTAAGTAATCTGACAGTAATTGCGCTGTGGTACAATTTAATTGGCTGAAGTGAGAACATGATGTCAGCAGTGAAAATTCCTAAATTGAGAATCTTCAACAGAAACAATGATGCAGCTAACATAAAAATAGGATTAACCATTAACAAGTTAATTCCTAACAATTCTGTAGCTGCAGTATGTTTCTTTTGGTACCATGTTGAAGTTTTAATTTTGATCATGAGAACAAGTTTCAGTAAATAATATAATGTTGTTAATGAAGTTATTTCATTTCTATCAACACAATTTAGCATGTAATAATATATGCATTCTGTCACAGATTCTTTGTGTTTCTGTTGCGTGTTACATTTGTAGCACTGAACTAATAAACGTTCCTGCTAGCTCCTGCAGCATACACTCTTGAAGTGCTGTTAGAAACATGACATACAACAAAGCACAAGAAACTGTGGCAGAAATATGTATATTTATCATGCACTAGTTGTGTTGATAGAAGTAAGCTAACTTCATCAACGCAAAAAATATAACCCTACTGGTATCTGCATGGCCAATTTGCTTGGAACGTTGTAAATGAATACTGACTGCAGCTATAAAAGTAGAATTAATCCCTAAGGGAGTTAATTCCTGGCAAGTGCCCTTAAAACTGGCTATATGGCAAATCTTACTAAATTTTTTAGTCCACAAGTAAACCCATATTTTTTCACAAGCAGGCTTGTGATTATTCTAGAATTAAGTAAGTATCCCTTGAAATTAACTTTGGCAGAAGTAAACCAAAGTAATTAAACGAGATCATATAAAGCAAGGTTACAGGATTTATTACAACTCTAGAATAATATTCAATCAGTTGAATGCAGAGTTTAAAGTTCTGTGATATATGGTAAAGCAAAGTTTGGGAATTTAACCATCAATGAAGAGATATTATGACACTGAATGTGTAAGTAGAAAAAAAGTGAAGAATTTTCCACAGAACCATAAGAAATATGACACATGGTATTACATGGGAGTATATAGTAAAGGAATATATTAATGGGTTGTAACCAAGGTGTTGAGATAGAGGATTGGTATAAGGGCAAAACTGAGATAAAAGGTGCAGTGTGGTAAAAGAGGCAAAATGTAGGATAAAAATGTAGGTGAAATGTAATAGAAACATAAGCAAACCTAGGCAAACATATTTAAGTAGTTATGTCATAACAATTTTGAGAGATAGTAAGACTGGCAAATATCCTGACAGAGACAGTTGAATCATCTATAGTTTAAACTAGTATAGATAGCTCACCATGTAGAAAATTCAGGACATCAAACTGCAACAAAAATTAGTGAACAGTTTTTAATATTAAGACATCTGAACCATTTGAAAATAAGATGCACTAAAAAATCCTTGCAGTTTATTGCATTGATGAATGAACTGTCATATTAAAATGATGGGATGCAGATTTATGCACAAGGTAAACAAAAATTATCAGATTCATATAACCGTGTACAGAAATGCACAAGATTAAATAAACTACCCAAACTAAATTGAATTATGTGGCACATGTACTACTATACAGTACATAGCACTAATTATGGGTATTGCTGCTAACATGCATAACTGAGCATACATCCCAATCCTAAAACAGTTTGGAAGTCGTGTTTGATTTGAATCCACGCAACTTTATCTACTCAGGTCCTAAAAGTACTTTTTTATATGATCATGTTTTGTAGAAAAAAACTTATTCATGAAAAATTTACTGTCATTCTTGCAGGTAGAGTTGATGGTTGAATACATTACATATTTATTGTTGATAAATTTAGTTTAGAAGTTTGTTTTAATTGTGATGATAATGAAATGCCAATAGCTCACTCTGTGCAACTTTTTAAAAGTTGTTGACATATATTATCATCTCAAAATGAGTTTTCCCAATTGACAAAAAAGCCAGCAATACAAATTTACACAATGAAAACTTGATGCATATTGCAATGAATAAAAGTGGAAATACATTTAGAAGCCAAGAGTAACTTGATAATATTTCACGTAGCACAAATTTGATCGAATGTAAGTCGTACGTTTTATATGTATCACGGTGCTTTATCATTTCTGTACGATTGATAAAACTACACATTTGCAAGCTAAATCTTACTAAATTAGCACATGCTACTGCTGTCATCCTAATTTATTATGCAGCATGAAGAAAAAAGATGCAGGAAATTTTTAACCAAAAGACCACTTCATTAAGTAGAAAACTTAGTTCAACTCCACCTAGAGTTTATACAGTGACTTGACATACATTAATATATATGAACTGAGATGAATTTGATGGGATAGCATGAATTCATGCTGGGATTCAAGAATTAATTCTGATTTGATCAAGCGGAAAAAATTATAATCTAAGGGGCTACAAGTAGAATCTTTAGGATGTAGTAAAAATGTGTTTATTCTTGTTTGGCTACTAAAAAGAAATTGCAATACTTAAGTAATTCATTTCCTTCAGCAAAAATTGAACAAAGACAAAATATAGTATTCACTGACTCACTAGTTAAAAAATATATTTCTAGCGATAACTACTTCTTTATAAACCTGCTTTTTTTCTCCCAAAAGTTTCGACGGAAATCCGCAGCTATAGCAAATATACTCATTGATCAGCAATATTCAAATGCTTCATGTATTCAATTATTGAGGAGCCTAATGTGATTTAAGATTAATACTTTTTTATTTAGTAAAATGTTTATTGATGCTTCTAATGTAGAAACATAGGAAAATTTGTGATTTCTGCATACTTGGTGCAGTGCATAGACAAGTCACTGAATCGAAAATACACAAAATATGAACTATTCAAATAAATATAGAAAAGAGTATATGAGCAAAATACCACAAAAGAGAAAACTGAAAAAAGCTTGAAAAAAAAGTTGCAAATATATTGATTTTAAAGCTCCATGTAAAAAAACTAGCTATTCGCTTAACTATTTCTTGAAAGTAAAAGGGAATCGACCCACCCACACACTGCTTAAAATCTTTAAATCTACTTGAAGATTTCTATCATTCTTTCCAATTCTGAAGAATAGCATAAATGGCAAGTTTCCCACCTCTACGCACTAGAGTCTTCATTATTACATCTTTCTCGAAGGTTATCATATCCATGCAATTGAGTATGAATTTAACCAGTATATCGTAAGACTTTACAAGCCATTCTTCGTGCTGATCATCTATTTTACAGCTTAACTGTAATACTGTAAATAATGAAACGAGTGAGATAATCAAGTCGATCATTGAAAGGATAACGATACTTGCGGTCGCCTCAGGAAGATTTTCGAGGAGCTCTGATAACGACTGCTTTAAATCATCACTAGAAAGCACGTCTACTCCAGAATCAGACACTTTTGCTAGACTTATGATCGCTTCAGTTTGAACTCGGTAATCTTTAGACGCAATTTTCGAAGAGAGTACCTTAATCAAGTGTCCATCTATAAAAGTATATCTTGTAACATCTTTCATCCAGATAAATTTATCAGAACTAAGAGATACAAGTGCTTTATCTGCTCCTGCATTATTAAGATAATCCTTAGTACCTGAAAAGATTGCGTAAAAATGAGCAGTAGAACCTTTTCGTCGTTGGAACTCAACGATTACATCGTCACATTTTCCAGCGTATAATCCTATCACAAACTTCAGCAATTCATGCCCCACAATTGAACCACAGATAATTCTATAATTCTCAAAAAGCAGTGTATCAACTTCGTTCGTCACATAAGAACATATATTTGATATTATCTCAATTGCCGCTCCTACCACTCTAAAATTAGCCGTTGCCAAATGGTAAGGTTCAGAAAGAAGCGTATGGTATCGATCCTTGCTAGATAGTTCGTATTCGGGTAGAAACGGAGTTTTTTTCATCTCTATAGCTGGTTTTTATTAAGCCATACAATTTATTGCAATTAAATGACAAATTATCCACCAATTCAAAATTTAGTAAGGAAATATCCCATTATTTTCTTGACAGTTTCAAGCGTGCGTGGCTTGAACAAATCAAAACTGCTGAAAAGTGCTGACCATTGACTTCTGTCAGAGATGTTTAAATCTCCGATTGGTTCATACACCTTTTTTCTGCTAGAAAATAATTTATTCCAATATATCCTCTTGTCTTTATTCTTGTAATTCTTTTAAGAAACATTACAATAGAGCATATGCTCTGTTGTGTTCAAATATCTTGAGGCAACCTTCATGACTGGCCACTAAAAAAAATGTTTACAAAAACTATGCAAATTTTTTTACAAGAAACTAATGTGTCAGCTGCTCGGGCATCCTTGCCCCCACTTTCTTGCTGTGCTGTGGTCGTCAAGTACTCCCCAAGTGATCATCTTACCTGTCTCCACTCACTGCACTTGGGACACTTTTTTAAACTCCCTCTGCTGTGCTCTGGTCATTTCTTTCCCTCACTCTACTGCATTTGGCTAGTTATTTTACTCGAATATATAAAAAAACTCATATTAAATTGCTTGCATCATCAGGATCACCAAAACTGCAGGCTTTAGAGTTTGGATTACTTTAGCCAATGCAAAAAGATTACTCTCTTGATACTTGATATACATGAGATTAAAAATTTAAAAAAAGGTTCCAACTTTTAAAAATATAAAATTTGGATTTGAAGCAGTCCAGCAAGTAAAATTGCTCTTTGTTGTTAGGAACACGATAGTTAAAACTCAAAAATAAATGGACAAGAATTAGCATAGATATGTTGCACTCAGTAATTTGCGTTGATAGAAGTGAGGACATTCTATCAACACAACAAAATACAAGCTAATTATTCAAAATGTATGACTTTCCTTGAACTTCTACCAATGTGACTCTCCTCAAATCAGAATTGTACAAATCCTCTTGAATTGTATAGTTGCACATATCTTTCTGAATTGTACCGCAGCTACAAACGGAATCAATACTTTAGGAAGTTAATTCCTAACATTTGCAAAGATAATTAAGCTCCAATATAGTCATGGAAAGCTTCTGGCACTTGGTTTTATTTTTTAAAACATATTTTTTCTGGCAGACCTTGAGTATTTGAATAAGACTTTTAAGCCCCATGTGCTGATATGGCAATTTCATGTTCAATAGCTCTTGATGATTTGTAGAATAGCTTTTAATTGCCACAAGTTGTTTAAGATAAAGAGAGACAGTATGGTGATATAATATGTACATACCTAAGAAAGGGGGTGAGGACTAATGTCTGACAGAGGGCAGACAGCAGATAAAAACATTTAATAAAATACAAAATGTTTTATTAAACTTAGAAGAGTGAGCATAAACACAAGACTGAACAAATAAACATGTCCCAGCTAGCTCCTGTGGTATACCCTCTTGAAGTGCCCTTGAAACTGTCTCTCCAGTAAATCTTGCTGCATCTTTTACTCCATAAATAAATATGTTAGTTTCCCTAGGCAAGCTTGTGACAATTCTAGAATTATTTATGTAGTTCTGAGAAATTATCTTCAGCAGAAATAAAGCAGAGTAAAGCTGAGTAACTGATAATGAAACCGAAAAAAGCAGGATTACAAGATCGATGACTATCCTAGAATAATATCCAAATAGTTGAAGCGGCATTATGACACAGAACATACGTAGGTGGAAAATGAGTGAAAAAGTTTCCACAGAACCATAAGGAACATGACACGTGGCAAATTGTAGACTAAGTGTACAAAGGTTTCCATAAAGGATTGTGACAAAGGTGTTGACATAAAAGGTTTTGGCATATAAGGCACAATTTAGGATAAAAGGCGCAATTGGGTAAATGAGGCAAAAGTTTAGGAAAAGTGTGGGCAAAATGTTAGGTGAGTGAAGGCAGATATGGGTGAACATAACTGAGTAGTTATGTTATAGAAATATAAAGAGATAGCAGGACCGACAAATATCCCAACACAAGTTTTAAACTAAAATAGTAAAGTGCATGCAACAGCCAGTTACTGCTGCAATTTATAACTTACATCTAAATCAACCAATGGGCTTTAAAATTCTTTTAAAAGAATTGTTGTTCCTCCCAGTAGTTCAAGAATATATTGTGCTGCAGATGTATTAAAATGTGCCACTCATTTGAAATTACTGCAGCTCCTACAAATGATTCAAAGTTATTGCCGCAAATATGTTAGAATATGAAACACAACTAAGCACAGAAAACTGTGACAGAAATGTGCATATTTATCATTCACTAACTGTGTTGATAGAAGTGAGCTAACTTCATTAACACAACAAAATATAAAATCCTACTTGAATCTGTGCAGCCAATTTACTTGGAATGTCATAAATGAACACTGACTGCAGCTATAAAAATAGAATTAATTTCTAAGGGAGTTGATTCCTAACAAGATGCCAAAAGAACTACATTTGGCAAGTGGCTTGATTCTTTATAATTCAAACAAATTTTGTGCAATCGAATCTTATAAGGTACTATAGTATTTAAGCTTGTAAATATAATGCAAATGTTTTCTACACAATAAATACCAAGGATAGAAGCACACCTAAAAATTTAAGAGAGATAATTAGCAATAACAATTGCAAAAACTTTATATATAACTTTAACTTCAGATTGTGCTATAAAAATATTATTATGGTGCTAGGAATAAACTCTTTAACAGTTGATTTCATGCTATAGCTGTGGAATTTTGTTTTACAGCAAGTCATTGTTCTGCATATTGGAATTCTAAGTTTATGGCAAGTCATTGCAGAATTTTGGTCATGGGCTAAGTTTAGAATATGTGTTTGGACTACATTGATAATTGTTATATATGCACATATTTTGTATGTGCAGCCGGGCCATTATTAATGGGCAGTTTTTACTCTATACATAAATTAGGTTTTTGTATTTTGGTTGTTTCAAATTGAGGAGCTACTTCATTTTGCTCACTGTTTAATCTATCTATCAAAATATCTATTGTGCTCTTAGACTTCCAAGCAGTTTTGTAGATAATACATTCTTGTGCTTTGGTCTTTGTTTCTCATTTTCTTGGTTTTTATTCCAAATCTTTCTGGTTATTCCAAATCTTGAAAGTTGCTCCTGATTTCTTTGAACTCCATTCCCAACTGTTCCTGACAATATATGTGTTGCTGTAAAGTATGTTCATTTCCAGCAACACAATTTATGTCTGTGTTAATATACTCTTTGCCCCAGTTTTGAGTCTTGTTTGAAATACATTTGTAACACATGGTTCATTCTTATGACTGTTTGTCAAGAAATACACATGGAGTGCAGATATAGTAAACTAGTCAGTATCAGTATAAACTTACTGCACTCCTACTTTAAGCAAAAAATGAGCCTGATGGGAACATAAATAATCCAGTAATATAAGATTCCTTGCTTGCATCTAAAGATATTGCTAAATTTGAATTTATAGAAAGTTTGGTTTGTATGAACTGAAGGTGCATTTTTCTAGTTTAAAGTTTCTTGTAAGTTAACAAAGATGAATCACATACTACCGCTAAATAGAGAAGAATTTGTCTAAAACCATTTGTGAGATCAAAAAACCAGTTACAGTAACAAAATTTTGGTCAATATAGCCACTAGAACTTTTTTTCAACCACTTTTGTGTTTGATAAAATTCTAAATAGCCTAACAAATATAAATACCGTCACAGTATAAATCATGAAAATGAAAATACACATAGCTTTTAAAGTTTTAAGTTATTCATGTTAACCATACTATGTAAATCTATTCATATTTTTAATTGTTAATTGAATATAAAAAAATGCTAAATGTTAACAACATATTACTGTTAGGATTCTTGGGTGAATGTATAGCTAAGTATGATAATATTTGGAAGCATCGGGATTCGAACCCAAGACCTTGATGCTACTAATCGATTTTCGTACCATTAAACCATCAACTCCCAAGAGGTAAGGGGTTTTAGGGGTCCTAGTATCTGGGGACAGGGCAGATATCCTGACAGTTACTGTAAATCAGCAATGACTAAGTATATATCAAGATATTTTATACATTACTAATCTCTGAAGATATTTTTAAGAAATATTTTATTTTAAATGCACTTCTTGAAATTTTATGACAAATTGCAGAGTACAAGTTACTATCAAATGCTGAAAAGGATTTGATTTTAGAAATGTATGCATGTGTAAGGCACGTGTAAAACAATAAAAAATGAACCTTATGATATACAAATTAAACAGATTACAACAAAAAGGTAAGCACAAAATGAGACCTACTGTTAGGAACTAATTTGTTTACAATAATTAGTTCTTAAGGGAATTACTCTTTCAAGAGTTATTTCATATTAGCTGTATCATTTTGTGACTCTCCAGATGGATTGGCATTGAGACTTTCTTTGCTATGTTGCTGAGTGTGTTTCTTATTCACTCTCAGCAATGCAAATTATGATTGTATAATGTTACCATGCTTGTATAGTCTTTGTGCTTTTCTTGTCTGGTACATTCATAACGCTTACAAGATACAAGAAACACAACAAAGGCAGATTTTAAACAAAACATAGAAGCATTTTATCATAAGGAACTGAACATAATCAGATACAACTACTGCAGTTGTTGTCAACTACATGTTCAACTATATATAACTGTATCAACTACTATTTGTATCACTATATCTGCATATATAACCAAGACATGCAAACTTAAGTAATAGCACTACTAGATTCTAACAGCATGATTATTTGCATGCAGATTAAACCTGTAGCTCCAGTTTATTTGACTTGGCTTTAGACTAGCTTCCTATCTAAAGTTGATTAAACCAAACTTCAAGTCACACCAATTAAAAAATCATGGGTCAAAAATATTTCATTTGAGGTAGCTGTTAGGCACGCCAACCAAAGACAAGAAATAAGATTAAAGAATAAAACACGTACTTTATTATCTGTGTTTCCGAC